>PVKS010001773.1:0-119607 GCA_004027875.1 Aplodontia rufa
AACAGTGTGTTAGTGTGCCTATCTCTCCACAGCCCCTCCAGCATCTATTGTTGTTTATTTTCTTCATCTTTGCCATTCTGACTGGTGTAAGGTGATATCTTAATGTGGTTTTCATTTGCATTTCTCTGATTACTAATGATTTAGAGCACTTTCTCATGTATTCATTGGCTTGATCAATGTCCTCTGGTGAGAAGTCTCCCCAGCCCTTTTTATTTTTTTATTTTGGGACAGGGTCTCACTAACTTGCTTAGGGCTGGGCTCACACTTGCAATCCTCCTGCCTCAGCCTCTGGAGTCACTGGGATTATAGATGTATGCCACTATACCCAGCTCACTCATGAGAATTCCAAGGAACAGTGCCACAAGAGATTTTGTTGCCAAGAGATTTTGTTTGACCCTTGTTGTTGCCAAGGGTCAAAGTAGATTTGATAAAAACAAAATGTAATTTTAGTTTTCATTTTCTAAAAGACAAGTCAGAGTGGTGATCCTTTGGTGCTGTCTTCATACTGATAAAAATGCTGTTTGTGTCTTTCCCATATATCTAATTCTATAGGGTGTGTTTGTCTGGGCCCCTCAAAGAAACAGGGAGTATACGATACAGATACAGATGTAGACATATGGGAAGAGATTCATTCTGAGGGATTGGTTCACTCGATTCAGGAGGAGGAGAAGTCCCACACAGCCATCTGCATGCTGGAGGCCCTGGAGGCTTATTGTAATACCAATGTGCTGCTCATCTACCTCTAAGCTATTGTTTGCTAATTTTGACAATATCTTCCATCAGCATTTAAAAATATGTACCATTGTTAAACCTATTCAACTCATTTTTAAAGTATATTTTAGAGGAAAAACTGCTCTCTGTCATTTTTAGATTGGAACTGTGCTATTCCAATCCAAGCTCAAAGGTCCGGTAATTGGCCCAAGTCCCAGTCCAAGTCTAAAGGTTAGAAAGCCAGGAGCTGTGATGACTGAGGTTAGGAGAAGGTGGATGTCCCAGCATAAGTAGAGAGAGTATATGCCTTTTTCTGTTTTATTATTTGATTTGTGCCCTTGATGGATTGGGTGATACATGTCTTCTTGGTGAGGGAAGAGCCTCTTTCTTTAGTTTGCTCATTCAAATTTTAATCGTATCCGGAAACACCCTCACAGATACACCCAGAAATTATGTTTTGAAAACTATCCGGGGGTACCTTAGCCCAATCAAGTTGGCACTTGAGATTGACCATCACATGGATAATCTATTCCTTCTAGCCCAGTTGATGTTCTGTTGCCTTTCTTCTACTAATCTTCAAGTCTTTGATTTCACATACCTCTTCTTCAGTAGGGAACAGAAACATAGCCAAGAGTATTTTACAATCAAGGATGTCAAATCATTTTAACACAAGTGAATTGGATTATAAAAAATTGCTTGAGATATTAAGGGTCACTTTTCTAATAGTATAGTTAATGAAATTAGATAATAGCTGACTAAGTATCAATATAATTCAAATACAACTAGACTGCTTTTCTTGAGTGATGTTTAAAGTAGTTCAGGAAGAAAATCTAAAAGGAGGATTAGAAAATATTGTGAAAAATGAAAATTACACTGCAATAAGAACATTACTTTGCCAAACTGAGGTCCTATGTATAACTAAAATGTGCCATGTTTTGGAAAAGATCCATTGCCTCAAATAAACCTTTTCATAATTCATTATATGATTAATGTACTCGCTAAATGACTGTGGGGATTTTTTTTTTCTGTATAGTTGTATCTCTGAATATGTAGTGATTTGATTTTGATCTTAAAAGTTCTGTTTAAGAGCTATGCATAAACTTAATTGAGCTGAGTTAAACTGGAATCAGCAGTAGTAGTGATGGCCAGTATTCTAGACTTCATATTACTAACTCCTCACAGAGTTACCCCATGGAGAGCTTAGTGAGCAATATATGACCCTTATGGGTCCTTTCATTTGCTTTTTAACCATGACCTCATTGACATCTAATATTTTGTTGTCTTAATAACCATTCATTTAGTACCAAGACACTAGAATATTAACTGAGTTTCATATCATTTGAGGTTGAGTCTCAAATGCAATAAATTAGATACAGATTTATAATTTCCTTTTCAAATGGTTATTGATAATGGAGAAAACTATGGTAGTTACTTTGAGAATCTTTTTGCATAAAAATACATTTTTCAAAAATTTTCAATTAAGCATTGAAATTAAATAGAGCTTTCATTAGTCAAAATGAAAGTTGAAGTAGTGGGCAAGACAAACTTTGAAATTTTGGGAAAAATGCCAAGAATCATGGAATTGCAAAAAAGTAAATTCCTTAGATGAAAAGTAGATTACCAATTATATCACTAATACAATTTTTAGGTGAAAATTTTATTCTAGTTTTCTACCACTGAATTAGTTTGCCAATCTTGAATCTGAGTAAATGGATCAAGTTAAATATAATTAAAAAGAAAGAAAATTCATTAATATTGTGTGAATTTGATAGCCTATAAATAAACAATAAATGTGAGTAAATTTTAATCACAGAAATTTATTATATGTAAGAATATTTGACTCATGTTAATGCTAATATGGTATGCAACTAGCTCTCAGCTATTGTTTGCTAATTTTGAAGATATTCTCAGTCAGCATTTTAAAAAAATATGTATCTTAGCTAAACTGATCCAACAAATTTTTAAATTACATTTTAGAGGAAAAAATTGTCTTTGTTATCACTTTTAGATTGGTAAAGAGAGTATTTTTGGTATAAGTTGGCCAATTAAAGAAGCTGTAAACTTTCTAGGGTTTACAAACACTGTAAAATTCTTAAATCGTAGGGATTCTCCTTGCCCTTGGCAAGTGGTTTTGGCAGTTGTGAAATTGATTTTTTTGGTTGTCTTGAATCTGATCCAGCATTCCAGCTAATTGAAAAACCATGCTTGTGATATAACAGGTCTTTAAAGTGGGCAAGATAGCAGACAGTTTCTAAAGCAAATTAAAAACTAACAAGCCCACTTTGGGCATGTTTGACAGCAGCATTTAAAATGCAAAAGGAAAATGGACAAAGTTCTATTACGCTGACAATGGCAGTATACTACATATTATCTGTCCCATTTGGTAGGGAAACGTGAAGGCATGTGCCTTTCAGCTAACAGTCTCTCATTACAGCTAAACCTCCTTCCTCTAGTACTTTTATTAAATCTCCTCTCAATTCTTTCATCTAGAGTTTTACATGAAGACTTTTATTTTGAAAGCATTTTCATGATCTTGAAGGGCATTTAGGTCATAACAATCATTGTTTGTCTTTCGAAGCACAAGAATTATTTCCTGGCATCTCTTTTCTTCCAGTTATCTTGGTAGCACACTCTGGTGTCAATGATCTAGGATATAATTAAACCATGCAGAGGAGGCTTCCATACCTGTGAATCACTCTCACTGCTCATGGTGACTAAATCTAATTAATCAGGCATGGCAGCAGGAGTCTAGGTTTTGTTACTTGTGACAGAGAGCAAGGACCATTTCCTCTAATTTGCTTAATCAGCATCAGGATGAGAGATGCTAGGAAGCTGTTGGAACCAAATTCTCTTCCCTCCAAGCAAGTATCATAGGGGTTTCATCCAAGAGAATGTTTCCAATTAGTCAACCTAGAAATTTTGGCAAGGTCACAATAGCTGCCTTTGACTACTTTTTGGGAAAATAAAGTTTGACCATCAAACAGTTCCCTGTTTTGACATGAGTAATGGAGTTGGCTCTACTTGCCTGTACTTTTTTATTGCAGGTGTGCATATGCATATCCCAGTATGCATTCTGCTTTGATGACATGGTAGCCATCAAAATCATCTCTCTTGGTTTTTCTTTAATATTATAAAGACATGCTGGATATTTCTTTGTACTCTGAAGCCTAAATATTTTGTTAATAAGAGCTAATATTTTATTCATTTCATAGTTCATGTAATATACTACGCATTAATAGATATTTAGACAATATTGATTGACCAATTGACTATTTTTATAGAATCATGATGCTGTTAATTTATTGAGTGATTGGGAAGGCTGCCCTTTATCACTTACCAAGAATATGCAATATTTTTTACCATCTCTGGACATTTTTGGTAATTCACTTGATTTTTCATATATTAAGTAAATTTACATCCACCAAAAAACTTCAGAAGTTTCAATAGTATTATTCAGAGATCAAGAAGTTACTTATGGGAAATCTAAACGATGAATAGTTTTTATACCCCTTTTGAATAAGCTTTGTTGTCACGTGGTTACAACTTTTCTTTGAGTCCAGCAGTTCAAGGAGCTAGCACTTTAGTTCTTTAGTTTTCCATTGTTTTATCCAGACAAAGGTGAGGAATGCCTACTACTGGCTATGAAGTAGTTTGGTACTTCATAGGTAAAGTACTGATTTGCCAAGAAAAAGCTCATGAAGAAAAAAACAAGGTATACAATTTTATTTACTGTACAATGCACACACTCATTTGAAACTTAGCATCTTGATTTAGCATAACTTGTATATACATTAACATAAGATGAAGAAATAGACAAAAGTTTCCTGGTTGCTACAATTTTTGGCTTTTGTATTTCCTGTCCTTGACAATGAATGACTTAGGGTCAATCTTGAGTTTTTCTTTGTATTAAGTTTGTAGGAAACTAGTAACCAGGTTGCAAGGGTGGGAAAAATTGGTATGTCAGCTTTAAGTTGATTTGGCCAAGGAAATTTAGCTGAGAAACTGGGAAGTGGAAAGAAGGCTTTTTCACTAAAAGTTGATGATAATACTTTCTAAGATTACCTGGAAGCATTATATACCACTAGATTCATTCATTCCTAAATGTTGTTTCCCCGCACCCAACTCCATTTTGTTGGAAGTTCTTTGAGACAGTGAGTGAAGCAGACATGGGACCTTTGCTGAAAGTAAAATACATGTGACTCTTCAGGTCTCTCCAAGCAGCATGACAATGAAACTCTTTCTATGAGCCCTTAAATAGTAGTGCTGTTTTTTTGTTTGTTTGTTTTGTTGTTGTTGTTAAGGAAGGATATGGCCCCTGTAGAGAAATTTTGATCAATTTATTTTAATGATCTTTACCTCAACTGCAGACAGAGCATCTCAGAGACTGCCTCCCTGGGAAGGGCTTCAGGAGGTGAGCACTTTCACTTACTTATTTGCATTTTGTGCAAACAGTCCAGCAACTGGAAAGTACACATAAGATGAAAATTCAATAACTCTGAGTGGTGAAGGGAAATCTTCAGGAGCATGATGTTTCCCTTCCCAAGATAGTATTGATCTTTTAAACGCCAAGACATTGAGTCTCAGGTTTGATCTGGAAACTAAGGGTGAAATCATTGTCTCTGAGAAGTCAGACTCTGCCACAGGGCAGACCATCAATCTGAGTCATGTTGCCAGGCCTTTAACCTCTTTACCTGTGATCCAACAAAGCCTGAAATGTAGCAAAGATATAACTGCGAGGAAAAACGTGAAAGGTTGCCTCATTTTCTAGCATGGACACATTGAGAAGTTTTGGACTGTAAGGGAATATTGCAAAGTTTTCTATGCAATTCTCCACCATTAAAATATAGTTAATGTTTTGATGGATAATCTTTACATATTATATATATATATGTATATTTTATCTGATTAAGTATTATATGTCAGGACATTCGTATATTGTATATTATAATTGCTGATACAGACTTTCCTAATGAGCTGAGAATATACTCTATTTTAAGTTCAGTACCCCCATAACTTGAAGGAGATCAACAGCCCCACAAAAATATAGGAAGAGTCAGAGCTCTTCTCCAGACCTGGTTGATCCTTGCATTTCCTGGGTTATGTGTTTTCAGGGATTGAAATGATAATAAATGCCTTTTATTAAGCACCCGCTGTGCTAGTTTATAAACACAACTCCATTTCCTTTGTACAAATTAATGAAGGAGATATTTTTACAAATACAGAAACTAAGAATCAGAGAGAATAAATATCATATTTTTGGTTGCTTTTATATAGTTCAGAGAATTATGGTGTGGGGAGTCTAGCCCAGGATGGTCTCATGGAAATGAACATGCTCTGTCACACTGTGTTGTTTGTATAAACTTAACCTCCAGAAAAATTGATGTTTCTTTTCCCAATATTATTTTATGTTTTCCAAATTCAGTGATTTCCAAAATCACTCTGTTTGCTGCTTTCAGTTTGCCACAAACACTGCATTTTACATTTTAGGTGAGATTTTTGATCTCAGTGCATACTTTTTGCAATGTCTCATTCGTGAATTCTTTTCTAGAGCTTAAGCTAATTTAGTACTTTCAGTGGAAATCCAGAAGCCCACTAAAGGTATCACCAACATTTTAAGTTTTACTTCCTACTCCCGAGTGCTCACATTTATTGTACTAAAGTGCAGAAGGACTTTCACTTAGAATAAGCATTCCTGACTCTTTGTGTCTACCCTGTGATGTTCATGCTATTTGTGATATGAAGGGGAGGAGAAACTTGTCCTGAATGTTTCTGAAATTGTTTTTTGAACTTGTTTACTAACATTTTGGCAGGACTTGGTTATTTTTATTTAAGCATGTTGAAAACTGCACTAGTGTACTCATATTGCCCACAACATCACCTCAGTAGACCCTGGGGACATTTAGGCTGTCCATTCCCAACACCTGATCCATTCAATTTCCTGTTCATAAAATGTCCCTTCCACTAGTTGATTCTGAAAAATCCTTCACAATCCTATTTTTGTTTGCTATTATATCTGCATTTGATTTGTGTCTATGTATATGTATTTGGAGTTTGTGTATTCAAGAATTTCTATAACAAGTAATTTGGTTGTCACACTTTGGTGTAAGCCAAATGTCTTATTCCTGTCTGAATCAAGGAACTTGCCTCTCTAGAATGGTGGTCACTAGATAGCTTATCAATTATAATTAAATAAGTCTAAATTTGAGAATTATATTTGGAATCTATTTAAGGGTTTCTGATGGGTTTTACCAAACAGAAAGATGTACTGCTAATGGAAATATATTGCAGGACAAGAGTTTTGTTTAACTACAACGTTGAAGGGGCTTCAGCAGGTGTTTTTTATTAATCAAAATTTAATGTTTGCTGCTTATTTCCAGTAACAAAATCCCAGAGCTTAAAAGGAAAGAACCATTAGATAAAGTATGAATATTATGTAATAGTTTTAACATAAGAATTGAATTTCAGTGTCTATTGTCATGTGCACTATTCTTATCTAGTTAGTAAACAAAATGTTTAACTGGCAAGAGATATGTGCATGTGAGTTTTGTATATACCTCTTCATGTATTAACAAGGTAAAAAATGTTAGGTAGAAAACTCAGCAAAGATGCATGATTTACTTTGAAAAAATAGCCTTAGAGATTTTTTGTTTGTTTGTTTGTTTATTTGTTTTTTTTTTCCTAAAGCGAGAGAGAGGGAGAGAAATAGAGAATCAATTTTATTTATTTTCCATCTAGGCTTCATTTCTCTGACACACTAATTTGTGTATGTGGTTCTGGGGTTTGAACCTGGGTCCTTACACGTGCCAGGCAAGCACCTGAACCACTGAGCCACCACTCCAGCCCCACCTTAGAGGTTCTTGGGAACCACAGCAAAGACAGTGTGGTATTCCTCTCAATGAAGTGTTTGCAAATTGGGGCCCACAGGCTACATCTAGCCCATCATCTATTTTTGTGCTGCATAGAAATAAGAATAGGTTTTGTTTTTATTTATTGTCTTTTTTTTTTTTTAAGAGAGAGAGGGACAGTGAGAGAGGGAGAGAAAGAGAATCAATTTTTAATTTAGTTTTTCATGTGGCTTTGGTTGCTCCGACACTTAGTTGTTTATGTGGTGCTGGGTTTGAAATCACATCCTCATGTGTGCCAGACAAGCGCTGCAACCACTGAGCTACTGCTCCAGACTCAAGAACAGCTTTTACCCTGTTAAATGGTTAGGAAAAAATGAAAATTTCTTATGATATGTGGGATCAAATAAAATTCAAATTTCCGTGTCCATAAACAAAGCTTGATTGGAAAACAGATATGGCCTTTTATTTATGGATGGCCTATGGCTCTTCGTGTGCTACAAAGGCAGAGCTGGGTAGCTGCTGAAAAGTCAATCTGTCATTCTAAAATATGGACGATCTGGTCTTTGACAGAAAGCTTGCCACTCCCTCCTCAAGAGGAGCTGCTTCTGATGTCAGTTTGGTGGATGTCGGGTTTGTGAAACCCAGTCAAAGAATGAAACTGAGGGACACTGAGGCAAGCAGAGCAGACAGATTTTACTTAAGAAAGGACAGAAGGAAAAGACTTATGGAGAAGGGAATCTCAGAGCTGAGAACTCAAAGAAGGGGTTTGGCTCATCGTTTTTTATAGTCGCTCAAGATTCTCCCCCTTTGTTTAGTCATTGCCTTCCTTCCCCTGGTAGCGGGTGCAGAAGTTCTGGCCTGATCTAGTCTGTTGTCTTGGGCCCACAAGCACTTTTCTCAGTAGAAGGGAGGCCTGTGCCCCGAACACCTTTGTTAGCAGAGGGCCTTGTTAGCATGGGGGCAAGGGGATCAGGTGCAATAGCAAATGTTCTTTACCCTCATAAAAAAAAAAATCAGCTAATTTCCTCCTTACTGACCCCCATCATTCTGCCTACACTGACAGCCTAACTTTTTCCCCTGTCTCACTTCTAGTGCTTCTTCCATTGTCAGTCTATCCTGGGAAGAGTGTACAATGAAACCACTCTATCATGCTACAGGGGCATGTCTGCTCAGGACCTTACATGGTCATATCAGGAGCAAATCTGGTCCAATTTAAATTTTTTAAATTAAAAAATTTTTTTTGCTATCAAGGATTGAACCCAAGGGCATTTAATCCCTGAGGCGCATCCCTAGCCCATTTCCCTATTTTATTTTGAGGCTGGGTCTTAGTTACTTAATGCCTCACTCACTAGCAGAGGCTGGCTTTGAACTTGCAGTCTTCCTGCCTCAGCCTCCTGAGCCACTGGGATTAAAGGCAAGCGCAACTGCATCTGGTCCAATATTAAATTTTTTTTATGTCTGGTTTGTTTCATAAAAATTTCATGCAACATGGTGACCAATGCCAACATTTGGGAAGCTGAGCATGAGGACCAAGTGAGTGTAATAGCAGGAGTTTAATAGCATCCTGAGCAACATAGCAAGACCCTTATCAAAACAATAAAACAAAAACAAACAAACAAAAAAGAAAAACAACACAAAACCAAAATCCAAAATAAAAAAATAAATAAAATTTAAATGGAGCCTCTATTATTATTGCTCTACTATTGTTTGCTTGAACATTTTCATAAAAAGATGAATAAATAATATTCCAAGACCCATTAACATGTCACACATAGAAGTAATGTATTAAACTAAAACATTTTCATTTCCAGTAACCTACTAATTATTCCTAGTTGTCAACCTGCTTTGGATCCATTACAGTAAATTTTTTTATTGCTTCAGGAAAAGGGTGGATAGCAGATCAGAATTAGAAGCTCAGTATGTGGCTTTGCCTTCCGAAGTCTTCTAAGATTTAAGTCTATTAAGATTTAAGCATCAATATGGTCTTAAGCTTTTGGTTTGGGAAATGAGGTTTCTACAGAATAAAAAATTTGAAACAATATCTTATTAAAGACTTAATTAGATAATAAAGAGAAAAATCACATTTTTTGTTGTTTTGGCTCTTTTGCCTCTTTTTCTATAGGATATTTCAAGGAGCAATGTACAACACAATCCCAGTTCTTGACATACAGAAATGAAAAGAAGAAATCCTTTCTTTTTGCAAGATGGTGGAGCTAGATACGAATAGTAAAAGTCAGGAGTTCTGAGCATCTGGCATCTTCCCTATTGTTTCTTCCCATTTGGCTTTAACTCAGGGCTAGGTGGTAGAAAGACTGTTGAGTTTATAGGAACTGAAGAGCAGGAGTCCTCTTCCTCAGTCCTCCTGAAAAGTTTGAAATGCCTGAGGCTCCATGGTTATGTGCCTAATATGTCAGGACCCAGACATGCGAATACACATAGACAGACAATTGATGGCCTGGGAAATACTTTCTGTCCTCTTATGTGGCATTGACAGGGAGCAATGGGACCTCTAGCAGTGCCAGATAAAACAAGCAGATCAAACTAACATGGCAAAGGCTTTGAAAATTAAACTGCCACTGGAACTGCAGTCCACAAAAGTAGGCCAAGATTCACAAGCTAAATTAAACAGAGTGACTTGCTGCTAAAATAAAAGATTTAAATAGGATCCAGAGCCTTCTAACAAAATGCCCAGGACACCATAGGAATCATCTGTCAAACAAGAATGGGAAAAATAACCTGGTCAAGAGAAGACAATCCAGTGACATCAACACTGAGATGTATAGGAAGGCAAAATTCTTTGAGAGGGATTTTAAAACAGTCACCAAAAATATTTCAGTCAACTTTCCAAACAATAGTCTCAGAATATCTGAAATACAAAATGTTTGAACTAAAAGAAACAAGAAATATACAATTATAGAGACTTCCACATTCTGCTCCCAGCAACTGATAGAATTACCAAAGACTCATGGATAATGTGAATAACATAATCTAACTAATTAACACTAATTGAGATATATTGAAAAACTGAATATACATTTTTCAACTTCTCCTAGATGTTTACCAAGATGGATAATACCCTTGGCTGTAAAACAAGCTTCAAGAAAATTAAAGAATTATTTTTTATGTTCTGTCATCATAAAGGAATCAAAGACAATAACAAATAAGACAATAATAAAATCTCTAAATATGTGGAAATTTTAAAAAAGTACTTCTAAATATCTGGAGGTCAATCAAGAAATTTCAAAAGAAACAAAAATACGTAAAATTGAATAAAAACTAAAATACAGCATATAAAAATTTGTTAAACACAAAAAATATTGAGTGGGAATATTGTAGCATTTAATGTTCAATAGAAACAAAGGAAAGTTCTTAAATCAAAAGTCCCTATCTCACCAAACTAGGAGAACAAGAAAAACTGAGAGCGAGAAAAAATAAGGAAATAATAAACATAAGAGCAGAAATAAAAGAAATTGAAGAGAAAAAGACAATAAAACAAAAGGCTCTACCTTCCAAGAAATCCAATATTATCAATAATATTCATAAACTTACAACAAAACAGACTACAAATAAAGGAAGAGAAGTCACAAGTCACTAATGTCAGGAGTGAAGTGGAGTATGCCATTACAGATCCTGTAGTCGTTAAAAGGATCACAATGGCACTTTATTAAAAAAAAAAATGATGCATGTAACCTGGACATCTTAGAAGTGAATAGATTCCTTGATAACTCAACCAAGATGAAATATACAACCTGAACAGTTCTGTAACCATCAAAGAAAATGAACTCATAATTAAACTCTACCCGACCCCAGAGAATTCTCCTAGCCAGGTTGTTTCAGCAGAGAATTTTGAGAAACATTTTTGTTCTCTAGAAAACAGAAAAGAATGGAGCACTTCTCAAATTTGTATGAGGTTAGTTTTAACCTGTTACAAACTCAAAGACAATGCAAAAGCAAAAATAGGAGCTACAAACCAAATACCTCTTACTCAATTGGATGCAAAAGTTCTCAATGAAGCATTAGCAAACTAAATGAAATAATGTAAAAAGTAATTGTATACAATGACCAACGGGTCTTTTTTGTGTATATGGGAGGCTGGTTCAACATTAGAAAATCAATGTCTTTTACTCTATCAATAAGTTAAAGAAGAAAAATAATATTATCATACCTTTTTCTGAAAAAAAAAACATTGGACAAAAATATATCTTCACAAAAATAGCATTTTAGCAAGTGGGGCAGAGAGACTGCCTCTACAAAAATGAAAACAAAAGCCCAAACTACAATTAACATTATATTTAATAATGAAGGAATTAATGATTCCCCATAACATGAAAATAGGCTGGGATATCTGCAAATCACCATTGTTATTAAATAAATGATGGGGATTTCTAGCCTCCAGTAAGGCAAGAAAAAGAAATTAGAGGCATAGGTTGAAAAGTAATATATGGTGTCTATTTACAAATGACATCATTGTCCACGTGTAAAATAGCAAGAACTCTACAAAAAAAATTTTTTTAAAGAGAGAAGGACAGTGAGAGAGAGATAAAGAAAGACAGAATCAACTTTATTCAGTTTTTCACGTGCCTTCCTTACTCTGAGACTTTGTTGTTACATGGTGCTGTGTTTTGAACTCTTGTACTCACACATGCAAGGCAAGCACCATAACCATTGAGCCACCCGCTCCAGCCTCCCCGCCCCAAAAATTTAAATGATGGAGTTCAACAAAAATCACAGAGTACAAAATTAATACCAAAAATAAAAACCTGAAAAATAGATTTTTGGGGACAATAAACATATAGAAAGGGAAATTTAAATCATAATATCATTTTCAGTTATTCAAAGAAAATGAAATACTTAGGTCTATACTTAAAAAATGTATAGAATCAGTTAATATGCCGAAGAAAACATAATTATCAATGAATTGAACCACACTGATCATAGTAAAGTTGTCAATTCTTACCAAATTCTCCCATACGCATTTTAGTCAGCTTTTTTACTGTGGTGACCAAAAGTCCTGACAAGAACAATTACAGGAGGTTAAGTTTATTGGGGGCTCATGCTTTCAGAGGTCTCAGTTCTTAGATGGCTGGCTCCATTCTTCCAGTCTCAAAATGAGGTAGAACATCATGGTGGAAGGATGTGGTAGAGGAAGGTACCTGGGAACCTCATACCAGGAAGCAGAGAGAGTGCCACTCAACAAGGACAACATATGTACCCCAAAGGCACGCCCCAAGGGTTCCACCTCTTCCAGCCACAATATACCTCAGTATCCAGTTAATTTCTATCAGAAGATCAATGCACTGATTAGGTTAAGGTTCTCATAATCCCATCATTTCACCTCTAAACTTTCTTGCATTCTTTCACACATGAGCTTTTGGGGGAGCTTTGCTATCTAAACCATAACAATATAGGTTTAATAAAATTTCCATTAAAATTTTAGCAAGTTTTTTTCTTCTTCTTGTAAACAGAAATGTGTTTATTATAAAGTGTGGATGGAAAGACACAAGTCCTAGAATTCATTGAGGATCTTGACAAGGAAGAATAAAGTGGAAGAAAATACGCACTGATATCAAGGCTTTGTATATAGTTACAGTACTCAAAACAACAGTACTCAAAACAACACAGTATTGTCAGAGGGTATACAGAGCAGTGGAATGAAATGCTTAGAAATGGCTCACAGAAATATTTCTTATTTTTAATAGACTGCTTTAATAGCAATTTATAGCAAATTTAAGTGAAAGAGATTTCATGGATTTAGGAAAGATGTCTACACTTTTATAACATTATGCACAATGTCTTCACTACCCTATAAAGCATCTGTGCGCCATTTATTCATTCTTTCCTCCACTCCCATCCCTGGAAACCACTGATCCTTTTACTGTCTCCATAGTTTTGTTTCTTCTGGAGTGTCATATTGTGAGAAACGTACAGTATGTAGAATTTTCAGAATATCTTCACACACACGGAAAAGTTCTTAGACATGACACAAAAACTATTATTCATAAAGGGAAAATCAATAAATTGGATGTAAGTAAATTTTAAAAGTTTGCTTTGTGAAAGCCCAGGTTAAAAGGATGAATGAAAAGCTAGAAAATGGGCAAACCCACTTCTAATAAGAGACTAGGATCTAGAACAGCAAATTCAAAACCTCAGCAAGTCCAAGGCAACGATTCAGTTATCCAGGGGCAAAGGACATGCATAGATATCTCACCAAAGGCAACGTACACATGGCAAATAATCATATGAAAAATGGCCACAATGCTAGCAAATACAAGTCAAAACCAAAATCAGTTATTTCCATGTAGCATTTAGAATGCTCAAAATAGGGCTGGAGCGGTGGCTTAGTGGTAGGCTGCTTGCCTGGCAGGCACAAGGACCTGAGTTCAAACCCCAGCACCACATACACAGCTAAGTGCTGGAAAAATAGAAATCAGTTGAAAAATTAAAAAACAAATGATTCTCAGAATGTTCAACATATAAAATAACTGTAATCACCAATTCTGGTAATTGTACAAAGAATTTGGCTCACTCAAATAAATTGAATAAATAAATTGTGAGTCTTATGAGAACCTTGAAATTGTACTCCTTAGCATGTATTCCAGAGAAATGAAAACTTATGTTCATCTAAAAGCCTTATACAGGAAGATACAAATTTTGTTAATACCATTATATGTAATAGTAAAAAAACTACCATCAGTCCAAATTTTTTCAACAGGTGAATATTTAAATAAACTTTGGCACACACATACAATGGGATATGTCTGTGTAGCAAAAAGCAACCAATTATTGATGCATACAGGATTTTGAGTCAATTTTCAGGGAATAATATTGACTAAAAAATCCTCAGATGTCATATATGACACATTTTGACAACATTTCTGAAGTAATACAATTTTAGATATGGAAAGCAGATTAGTGGTTGTTCTACGTAAGGAACAGGGAGGTGAGAATATCATGGATAACGTACAAAAGGGGAACCCGAAGGATCCTAATGATTTTGTGATCGTTTAACAGTTTGACCTTAGTGGTGGATACGTGAAATTACACAGGCAATAAAATTCCTTACATCTTTGTACACACACACATATGGATTCAAGTGAAATTGGAAACATCTGGAAAAGATTTGGGGAGACAGGAGTAGAAAAGACTAAGTTAACCAGTCTAGGCAGATGAGGAGCTTAAGAGCAAAATTGAATTAAAAAAATAAGCATTTTTTTTCAAATCTTATCCACAGTTTTAAGTTTCAATCTTACTATAATAATTACATTGGGCTGAATATATTTGAATATGCAACTAGCTACATGTGTGGTGAGAAACTTGGTAAATTTTAATTGGTCCATTTCCCTTAAGCATCTGCTTTAGAGAATCCTCGGCAATCTGCTTCATCCCTTTAGAAGGACCATGTCCTTGAAAACAAGAAGATGAAGAGTTAGTCTAGAAAACCTCCTCTCACAAATTATTTCAGATAAATGCAGCCACTTCTTTATAAATATTAGTGACAAACTATATATTCCCAGTGACTTGTACAGAACCACCTGTAGCGGAGCTATGGCTGGCTGAGCAAAATCAAATTTTGAGCCATCTTCAGATGTCTGGCTTAAAAGTAAGGAGCATTTTCTGCATCTCTACAGAATATTATTTTATTGAGATTTCTTCCTCACCTTCTCAAGGGATCCAGAAATCTTTATCAACTTCTGCTCAGCAATGTAGTAGGAACTTGACTCCTTTGCAAGATTTTTTAATATCAGTTTGAATTTTAGAAATATTATCTAGTCCAGTGGCTTCCAATCTTTCCCTTTTTGTTATTTTCCTCTTTGATTATATATATTAAACTATTTCCCCATGTATAATTTTTAGGGCAACACAATACTAAGTACGCAATGAAAGCACTGCATAGCAACTGTTTATTTTCCATTCAACTTTTTAAAGTCCCTGGACCTAGTTTTGGAAATTCATCATCACATGTTTTCCCTATATCCTGGAAATTCCAGTTTTGGAGTCACAATCACACTGGATGCTTTTTCTCATTAATAATTCTCATTAGTATCAGTAACATGACAGTCATATTCAGTTGCAGCATTTCTTAAAGAAGTCACATTCTACGAATAGGTATTCATTTGTGTCCGACTTGAGCAGCTCAGGGAATTTTGCTCCTGCTATTGCTAGGAATATCATAGTCTTTTTTATTCTTCTTATTTTCTTTTGGTATACTGTCTTTTATCGAGCAAAACGTACTTGATATGAAAATTATGTGAAAAGTTTTGAAGCCAAAATTGTATATTCACATGAAAGCAACTCACTTGTCAGAACAGTAGATATCTAATATGTGATGCCTGTTTTATTCCAGAGGAATTAGCTGATTTGAGTGCAGACCTCATCAATGTTTTTCATGATTAATTGAACAGTATGTCTTCCAGAGTAGTAAACATTTGATTGAATCATTTAAACAGGATAAAATGTTTATTATTTTTAGTGACAAAGAATGTTCTCAATCTTTCTTACCAGAATCTAAGTTGTCTTTCAAAAATACTTACCAGTTAGGTTAAGGAAATGTTCTCTCTCTGCCAAATTTCCAAGAAAAAAAATAGACCTCATTCAAAGTGTCCTGCACTAAGGTACTCTAAAGCACTATTAAGAAATAATCAGTTGGGGTTCGGGATTTAGCTCAGGAGCAGAGCCCTTGCCTAGCACACTCAAGGCCCTGAATTTGGTCCTAGTCCTGAAAAAAAAGAAAAAAGTAAAAAAAAGAAATCAGTTGAGTCAGTTTGGTGTTTTGGTGGGAAATAATAAAATGAGAAATGTAAATAAATACAGATATTGAAAATGGACTGGAAACGTGTAAAATTCCCTCTTTACATAATGAATTCTGAAGACAATTTCTTGAAAAATTCAAAGTGATTACTAGCTGAAAAGCTATTATCCAACACCCAGAGACAAGTGTAGATACCAAATAGATACAAAGAATGCTTAAATTCTGAGGAAAGTCCAAGCCAGAAGCAGATGGAGAATGGGTAGAATTGGTGAAACTGCAGAGCAAAAGATACAGTGATTAAAAGAGTATTGTGACACATTACTGAGTCAATGAATGGCTTTCAGTAGTGGGACTAGGAAGTTGCAGCCCTGAAGTTAAAAAATTGTAAGAATGTGGGTAGAAAAGGAGAAAATAAAGAGAAGACATGAAAAATAAATAAATTGCTAGAACAGAATGGGAGGATTAAAAGAGAAAGTAAAATAAACTGATAACACTTTCTCCTGACCAGGCTAAGTTTCTGAAACCAATAAGCCACAGATACTGAATTTCATATATCTAGATAAGAAGTGAAAAGGAGGCCAACTGGTAGCCAGTGTAAAGATTTTTTCATTAGGTGAAACAACTCTATCATTTAATTTCTCACTTTGGCAGCGTAGGTTTTGGTGTTTTCTTACTTTTCTTTCCTGATTTTGTTTGTGTAGAAAGTTTCTCTAAATAATTGAGATTCTATAACATTTATCTGTAACCTAACTGCATTTTATCAATAACATTTATAGTTCTCCTGAGATAATGCCATGCTTTCTGATCCTATTTTAAAAGCATTTTTTACATTTTAGCTGCAAATAGTTGACATTGTTTTCTAAAACGCAAGATGAATTTGCCATTCAGCATATATGCTGTCTTCTAGTGAAAGTAAAAAGAAAATATCTTATCAATGATGAATGTGTTTGAACAATTGTCTTGAGATAGCTTACTTAAAGATTTAAATCTTTAAAAAAACAGAATAAAACAAACTAACAACCCAAAAGCCTCTCTCTCCTTAATAAAGGGAAAATGTAACAGGTCGTATTTTTCTTCCAGGATCCTGGATACCTTAGTTTGGGGAACACTTACATATCAATCACAAACCTGATAGAATCAAATTCAAAGGGAGTTAAACTTTGACCATTTTCTTTAGTGTATTGTTGAAATTAAACTCAGTGCTTACTATCTGCTTTGTTGCTGTTTCAGAACCCACAATGGGCTACATCATCAGCTCATAGTACCATTGATTTAATTTCCAAGTAGTTTTCAAATTTCATTGAGCAATTCCCTGCTTTCACTATCTAATAAAATGCTCTGTACTTTCACAACTGCTTTAACTTTAAGGTTTATCTTGGTATTTATTTTTCCCCTTTCATTTATCTTTGTTTCTTAATTTTTTTTAAAACCCCTTGGCTATTTCCAAGTCATCACAGGATTATGGGCTATTTCTTTTCAGTTGACAAAGATTTATTTTTTTTAGACTTCAGGTTTTATCCCTCATTCTTAAAAGTTTTTTCCTCCTCTTCCTTCTTCCTCTTTGCTCTTTTCCTTCCCCTGTCCTTCTCCTTATTCATTTCTCCAGGTTAGCATTACAGTTTTAAGAACTAATTCTATGTTAAAGTCTGGCAGGTAATATGGGTATTTGGGGGGTTGGATATTTCCCTGATTCTTTTTCAAATTAATCTGGTAAGAGCACCTCTTAACAAATTTTGAAGAGTACAATACAGTATTGTTAATAGAAGTTACAATATTGTGAAATAGATCACTAGAAATTAATCATCTTGCATAACTGAAATCTTATACTTATTAAATATCAGTTCCCCGTTCCTCTACTCCAGTCTCTGCCAATCACTATTCTACTCTGTTTAATGTGTACTTGATTATTTTATATACCTCCTTTAAATGGTGTTTGTTCTTTCATTTAATATAATGTTTTCAAGGTTTACCCATGTTATCAAAAATATATGCATTTTCTTCTTTTGTTTAAAAGGCTGAATAATATCCCACAGTGTGTGTTGTTATTTTTATCCATTTGTTGATGGAGGTAAGTTGCTTCCACATCTTGCGTAGTATGAAAAGTGCTGAAATGAACATGGGAGTGCAAACAGCTATCTGAAATCTTGATTTCAATTCTTTTGGATAAATACCCAAAGGTAGAGTTGCTGTATCATATGGTAATCCAATTTTACATTTTTAAGGAAACTCTACACTGTGTTCCATAGCAGTTGTGCCATATTGCATTCCCACCTACAGTGAACAAAGCATCCAGTTTTTCTGCACCGTTGCTAATGTTTAACTTTTGTTATTTTCATAATTGTTACTTTAAGTTTGAGATGATATCATATTGTGCTATATGTTCTTTGAAGATTTATCTATTTAAGTCCTTTGTCCATATTATTTGGTTTTTCTTTGCCATTTAGTTGAAGGGGTTCCTCAAATATTATTGATATTAACCCATTTTAAGATAAAGTTTGCAATATTTTCTCACATGCAGCACACTGTTTGCTTTGCTATGAAAAGCCTTTTGAATTTGATATTTATCTATTCTTGCTTTTGTTCTATGTGCTTTTGTTGTCACATGCAAGCATATGGAAGAACTCATCGCTAAAACCAGTGTTATGCTTTTCCCATTTCCTTCCAAGAGTTTTACCATTTCAAGTCTTGATGTTTAAGTTTTTGAGGACAATTTGCTTTTTGTGAATAATGTAAGGTGATATCCAATTGAATTTTTATAGAGTGAATATATAGATTACCAGTACCAACTTTCAAAGAGGCTACCTTTCTCCATTCTGTATTCTTGGCGACTTTGTGAGACCTTGGTTGGTTGTATGTGTAAGTGTTTATTTCTTGATTCAATATTCTGTTTCACTGATCTAAATATTTATATTTATTGTAGTATCACACTGCTTTAGTTATTAGAGCTTTTTGTGTTTTATAACTTTTAAGAACATATTTATTTTTATAGATCAAGAAATATGATACCACTTGCTTTGATTCTTTTTCTCAATATTGTGCTGGTTATGTGAGTCCTTTCTGTTTCCATATATGTTTCAGGGTTATTTTCACTATTTCTTTAAAAAAATCAAAGCTATTGGGATTTTGATAGGGATTACATTGAATTTATACATAGCTTCAGGTAGTATGGGTATTTTATCAATATTATGTCTTCTGACCCATGTGCACAGAATGCCTTCCCATTTAATTAGGTCTTCCCTTAATTTCATTTTTTCATAATGTTCTATAGTTTATAGTTGTCAGCGTACAAGTCTTTCACTGTTTTGATTATTTTATCTCTAACTATTTTACTCTTTTTAAATACATGGTTTTGTTCTGTTCCATGCTGGCCTCTCACCCCCGGGCTCAGCAATCCTCTAAACATGGGACTGTGGGACTGTAGGTGTGCGTTATATCACTTAGTTATTTTATTATTTTTCATGCTACTATAAATGGATTTGTTTCCTTAATTTCTTTTCATAGAATTTGTTGTCAGTACATAAAAATAAAACTGATTTTTCACATGGTTTTTTTTTGTGCTGCAATCATATTGAACTCATTTACTATTTCTACAAGTTTTTTGGTGTAGTCTTTAGGATTTTCTCTTTTTTATTGTTTCTTTAGTAGATACACATCACATTGGAATATACTGTGACAAAATTATAAAAGCGTGACGTACATCTTTTTCAAATTCAGTCCTCATTATTTTCCATTCCCCTGCTTCCCTCCTGCCCTGTGTTCTTTTTATTAGTTATACATGACAATAGACTGTATAATGACATGATTATAAAAGCATGCAGTATAGCTAGTTCCAATTCCTTTTCTGCATATAAGATCATATCATCCTTCAGAAGGAGATAATTTATGCCTTCCTACCCAATTTGGATGCCTTTTGTTTCTTTTTCTTGATAAATTTCTCTGGTTAGAACTTTCAGAATTGTGTTGAAGCGGGGAGAATGGGCATCCTTGCCTTGTTCTTGGTCTCAGAAAAAAAGCTGTCAGATTGTGATACTAACTGCAGCTTTTCATATGTGACCCATATTAAGCCAAGATAATTTTTGTATTTCTGGTTTGTTGCAAGGGTTGACTGTGGAAGGATATTGCATTTCTTAAATGCTTTCTTTCATCCTTTGATGAAATGTTAATGTGGCATGTCACATTTATTGACTTTCACATGTTGAACCATTCTTGTATCCCAGGGATAAATTCCACTTTGTTATGGTGCATTATCCTTTAATGTGTTGTTGATTTCTGTTACTAGTGTTTTGTGTCTATATTCATCGGAAATACTAGTCTCTAGTTTTCTTGTAGCACCTTTTCCTATCTTTAATATTAGATTAAAAATTCTGGCCTCATAAAATGATTTTGGAAATGTTCTGTCCTATTAAATTCTTTGGAAGAGATTGAGAAGGATTAGTATTAATCATCATTCAAATATTTGGTGGAATTCAACATGGGAAAAAATCTTTTCTTTGGACTTTTTGTCACTGTTTTTGTTGTTAGAAGATTTTAAATTACTGGTTAAATTTCCTTGTTTGTTATTAGATTTTCTATTTCTTCATAACTCAGTTTTAGTAGGTAGCATATTTCTCAAAATGTATTTCTTTACTCTTAAGTTATCCTATTGGCAAATAATCATTCATCATAGTCTTTTCTGATCGTTTTTATTTCTATATCATCAGTGGTAACATCCTTACTTTTATTTATGACTTTTTCATGTATTTTCTCTTCTTCCTTTGTTTAACTAATAATCTGTCAATTTTGAATATCATTAAAACTGCTGTGTTTAATTTAATTTTTGTATTATTTTTCTACTTTATCTATATTTTAATTATTGTTCCTTATTTCCTTCTACTAATGTGTCTCTTTGTTCATCTGATTCTAGTTATTTATAGGTAAAGGTAAGCTATTTCTTGGAGATATAACTTCTCTTTAAAATGTGGTCTTTTGTCACTATGAACTTCCTGTTTGGTACTGCTTTTGTGATAGCCTGTAATTTTTGTTTTCTGTATATTAATTTTCATTAATCTCAAGATTTTAAAAATCATTTCACTCATTGGTTGTTCAGTGTTTATTTTCATATATTCATGAATTTATCAGTTTTTGTTATTAATCAATAGTTTCATTCAATTGTGATCAGAAGAGATTCTTGGTATGATTCAATCTTTTTAAATTTGTAAAGACTTGTTTTATATGGTAATGTATTTTTTAACATGCAGAATGTTTACTGTATGTTGAGAACAATGTACATTCTGTTGCTTTTGTCCTGCATGTTGTGTTTATTTCTATGAGTTTTGCAAGAACTAGAATTCTGTTCAAGTCCAACATTTCGTATTTACTTTCTGCCTGTATAACTTACACATTACTGTATATAGCAATCTTGATTGATGGCTCAGGATTTAGAACATATCATTCTAAGCACCCCAATTTTTAGAGTTGTTCTGAGAACTGGAAATAATTCTGTTTGGCCTGCCTCTACATGTGACCTTAAATTTTTCTCTTGAGGCTTTCAAATTTCAATCCTTTAATTTACACTAGATATTTTAATTATAATGGGTCAGAAGGAGGTTCTTTTTTGATTTGTCTCCTTGGGGTTCTGAATGTCTTTTGTATCCTGAATATACATCTCATTCTCAAGGTTTAGAATATTTTCTGTTATTTTCCTGAAGAGGTTATCCATTCCATTAGCCTGCATCTCACAAACTTCTTCAATTCCAATTGCTCTAAAATTTGGTCTTTTAATGTTGTCAGAGTTCTGATCATGGTTACTTATATTGTTTGAAAGAGACTCATCTTATAAGCAAAGACAGCCACAGTTTGAAAGTGGAAATTGTTATACCATATAAATGGAGCCCTAACACAAACAGGAGTGGCTGCTCTAATATCTGACAAAACAGAGATCAAACCAAAATTAATCAGAAGAGACAAAGACAGTCACTTGATACTAGTAAAGGGAACAATTCAACAAGAAAATAGAATGATAGTAAACATTTATGCTTCAAATGTTGATGCACCTAATTACGTACAACAGGTATTACTTGGCCCTCTGGGATTAAAGATTCAGACCATAGCACAATAATACTGGATGATTTCAGTGTTCCTCTTTCACTAACCAATAGACCATTCAGACATAAGCTCAGTAAAGAATCTTTGGACCTGAAAAATATTGGAAATCAAGTGGACTTAACAGACATCTATGGAATGTTTCATCCAACAACAGTCAAGTTCACTTTTTTTTCAGTGCTTCATAGAAACTTCTGTAAAAAAAAAATAGACCATATTTTAGTCCACAAGTAACTCTTAGAAAATACAAAAAAAATTGATACATATCCTTGCATCAAATGAGAACACAGTGAAATAAAATTAGAAATCAGTACCAAAAACTTTACAAAATTATATACACACATGGAGATTGAAAAATACAATTTTGCATGGTGAATGGGTCATAGAAGAAATCAGGGAATGAATTAAAAACTCTTAGAATCAAAAGAGAATAGTGATACAATATAACAGAACCTATAAAACACTATCAAGGCAATTCTAAGAGGAAAGTTTTTAGCCATGAGTGCTTACATAAGAAAATCAGAAAGATTCCAAATAAACAACAAATGATTCACCTTGAAGCCCTTGAAAAGAGCAAAACATTTCTAAAACTACTAGAAGGAAGGAAATAATTAAGATCAGAGCTGAAGACAGGTACAGTGGCACATGCTTTTAATCCCAGTGGCTTGGGAGGCTGAGGCAGGAAGATAACAAGTTCAAAGCCAGACTCAGCAACTTCATGAGACCATGTCCCAAAATAAAAAAATAAAAAGGACTAGTGAAGTTGCTCAGTGTTTAAGCACCCCTGGGTTCAGTTCCTGGTTTAAAAAAATCAGCTAAAATTTTAAAAAGAGAATAAAAAATAATACAAAGACCAATAAAATTAGGAGTTTGTTCTTTTAAACTACAAATGAAATTAATAACCCCTTAGCTAAACTAACCAAAAGAAAAGAAGACCCAAATTAATAGGTATGAAAAGAACAAAATCATCATAGACATCACAGAAATCCAGAGAATCATTAGGGACTATTTTGAAAACTTATGCTCCAAAAAATTGGAAACCCTATACAAAATGACAGTGGTTTTGTGGTTACAGCACTTGTCTGGCATGAGTTTGGACATGGATTTGAATCCCAGCACCCCATACACAACTAGGTATTAGATCGATGAAAATCACATGAAAAACAAAAATAAGATTAATTCTCTCTTTCTCTTACTCTCACAGTCCTTCTCTCTCTTTAAAAAAAAATCAACTTGCCAAAGTTGAATAAAGGGAACTTAGAAAACCTAAATAGACCAATACTTAGCATTGAGATAGCAGCAACAACAAGACTTTCAACAGAGAAAAGCCTAGATTCACATGGATTCTCAACTGAATTCTCCCAGACTTTTAAAGAAGAATTAAAGTCAATGCCCCTCAAATTATTTCCTGAAATGGAAAGGGATGGATATTGTCCAAAGCCAATATCACACTCACACCAAAACCAAATCGGGAAACATCAAGGAAAACAATATCCCTGATGAACTTAGATGTAAAAATCCTTAATAAAATATTAGAAAATCATATCCAACAACATATTAAGAAGATTATACATCAGGACCTAGTTGATTTTATCCCAGGGATGAAAGGATGGTCTAACATATGCAAATTAATAAATTGAATTAATCATATAAATATAATTAAGGACAAAAATCAGTTATGTCAACAGATGCAGAGAATTTTTTTAACAAAATTCAACACCCATTCATGATAAAATTACTGAAGAAATGAGGGATATAAACAACATAACTCAACATCACAAAGACCTTATGCAATAAACATAAAGCCAATTTCACAGTGAATGAGGAAAAAACTGAGGGTGTTTTCTTTAAAACTTGGAAGAAGACAATATTTCCCACTCTTACCAAACATATTTAATATAGTAGTAGAAAATGTAACCAGAGAAATTAGACAAGGGAAGGAAATGAGAGGGACAAAAATAGAAAAGGAAGAAGTCACATTATCACTGTCTGCAGATGACATGACCCTATTCTTAGAAGATCCAAAAAGCTCCACCAGAAGATAGCTTGAACTAATAAACAAATTCACCTAAGAATCAGGTTACAATATCAACAAATAAAAATCAATGGCTTTCTATACACCAATAATGCATCTCCTGAGAAAGAAATTAGGAAAACAGTTCCATTTGTGATACACACACAACAACAAAAGCAACAACAACCTTGGAATAAATCTAATCAAAAGGTGAAACATCCTCTAAAATGAAAACTACAAAACACTGAGGAAAGAAATTGAAAAAGATACAAGAAAATGGAAAGACCTTCCATGTTCATGGATAGAGAGAATCAATATTGTTCAAATGGCCATATACAGATTCAATGAAATCCCTATTAAAATACCAATGACAATATTTTTTATTGGCGCAACACAGTTTTATAAAGTGAAAAGAGTCATTGTTACACATCCATACACGCACAAGTAATGTCAGTGCAACTTGAACCCAATCCTTACCAAGGACATCCCCTGCCCCACTCCCCATCTCATACCTCCCCTGAGTTCCTCCTTATTACAGATATAAATAAATATATAATATATATACATAATGTATATTTACACATACATTGAGTATCCATTTAATATATATATTAAATAATGTATATAGGTAAAGGTTAAGGTAAGTTCCTTTGATCCATGGCTTCTCCAGTGCCTGGAATATCAGTGGATGTTGGATTTTGTCAGAGGCTTTCTATGCTTCAGTTGAGATGATCATATGGTTTTTGTCTTTAATTCTGTTTGTGTGATAAATTATATTTATTGATTTTTGTATGTTGAACCAGACTTGCATCCCTGGAATGAAGCCCACTTGTTCGTGGTGTATTATCTTTTCGATGTGGTTTTGAATGTGCAGTTGTGTCACAGTTTTATTAAGGGTTTTTGTGTCTGTGTTCATCAGGGATATGGGTCTATAGTTTTCTTTTCTTGATGCATCTTTGTTGGGTTTTGATATTTGGGTTATGGTTGCATCATTAAGATTGTTTAGGAGGGTCCCATCCCTTTTAATTTCATGGAATAATTTAATAAAGAAAGATATTAGTTCTTCTGTAAAGGTCTGTTAGAACTCAGCTGAGAATCCATCAGTCCTGGGCTTTTCTGTTTTGGAAGGCTTTTAACTGCTGCTTCAATTTTGTTACCAGATATTGGTCTTTTTAGGGTTTCTATATCATCCTATATCAATTTAGTGATGTTGTTTATGAGTGAATTTGTCCATGTCTAAGAGTTCTGTTACATCTCTTCAGTGTATCTATTTCTTTATTAAAATGGCCTTTAACCTCCTGCATTAGCTCTCTTATTTCCTTCCTTAAATCTTCTTTTAATTCTTTGATCATTTTAATTATCAAATTCTTGTTATTTTTCTCTAGGTTTTCATCCAGTTGTGGGTTTGAGGAGAAGCTTGGTTTGCTTATATCTTCATTTTTGATGGTCTTCTTGTTCCTTGAATTGAAGTGGATTATTTTTCTCCTTATTTTGGGTGAGCTTTGTGTGTGATTGAATTTTCAAAGATTTTCCCCTGGATTTGATGTGTGGGTCAGTGCTGGGGAGAGGGGCTGAAGTCTACTCTCTGGTTACTTCATTTTGGGACCTTGTTGCTGTGTTAGGTTTTTTTCCCCCTTTCTCACTTGTGTTGGGTTACCCTTGGGAAAGCTGAGTTCTACAGCAGGCTCCCTAACCTGTGAATTATTACTGAACTTTACAATTTCCAATACCTCATGAGATAAGGAAAAGGAATCAATATACCAGCCAATGCATACAAAAAACAGCATTAAACTGTTTACTTTGTTTCTCCTAATAGCCATTAGGAGGAATGTTACTATATTAACTATAATGTTAATTACCATCTATAAGAGGAATGGTAGGATTAACAACTATGTCCAGTAACAACTTTATTTAATCTTTCATCCATATCTGGCTTAACAGCAAAAACCCATTATAAAGTTTGGCATTCACGGCAGAAAGTTGCAGGTATTAACGGTGGTGACATGAGTTGTATAAACCAATTGGACCTAACCAGTGGTAAGTTTAAACATACCTTAGAGCAAAGGAAATGTGATAAGAAGGTAGAGGAACTTATGATTTAGGAACGAGAGCAGAAAGCAAGTAGAGATGAGAGAGTACTCTGATAAAAGAAAAGTAGAGGAAGATCAAGGGGTAATGGCATTAAAAGAAGGTTAGAGAGAGGGGATAAGGTTGCCTGTTGCCAGAAGAAAGGGTAGAAGAGGGAATTTGAGAAACACACGACTAAGAGGACATACAGCACAAAAACAAAATGTCCTGGTTGGAAAACCAGTCCTCAGAAGGCAAAATGAGTACTAATATTTACGTTGAAGGAAATGTTCAGAATGAAAAAGAAGTCATAGTAAAGTAAGAAAAAGATAAGAAATAAGAAGAAAAGGAAAAGAGAAAAAAGAAAGAAAAAGTTAGCGTGTCTAGTATGACTGTGTATATTTGTACATGAACCTTTCAGCTCCACAGGAGCTCATACAAAATCACAATGAAGGAGGAAATAAAATAAAGCAAAACCAACGCAAAATCAAAAGAGTGCCTTGATGGACTGCAGGGCTGTTTCCATTGGATTGATATTTCACTCTTTGGAGGTCAGTGTCTGAGAATCACCTGTGGTCCAGTTCTTCTGGACCATTAAACGGAAACTCTGATGTCTCTGTGCGGTCTAGGGTAGAAGTCTTAGGGGGTTTTGTTTGGCAGAGACTGACTCAAGCCTCAGGGGCTAGGCTTCTGTCCCTGTTGCATACGGATTTCACTTGCAAGACTTAAGTACAGTCTCAGAGCGCCCTCTGCTTGTCACAAGCATCTTCCACCCAAATTTCCTGGGAGTTTGTCCCTGGGCAATATGTTGCCACTATGATCTATCAGTCAGTCACCCCACTGGGGGAGGGAAAAGAGGGAAAGTTGGAGAGTCCTTCAGTCCCACACTCCAATTCTCTCTGGTTTAGCAACCTTAGAGCCATACTGGTTCCTGCTCTGCTGGAGTCATGCTTGGGGTCACAGGAGGCTCATGGAGGGGTTAAGAGGGAAGACCTGATTTCCCACACACAGTGGGTGCCACACCTTCTTGCATTCAGCTGAGATATGGGGTACTGATCTCAAGCATTTGTGGTGAATTAGGATAAGCTGGGAGGTGGGCTTCTCTTAAAATTTGTGGTGCTCTGTAGGAATTTCTTTTCTTCCATTTCTTAGTGTTCCACATTCCTCGTTGCCTAAGAGCACCATAGTTATGGCTGTAAGGCCCTGCCTGCAGAGACCCAACAGGACCTGCTGCTCCATAGCAATGCCTCTTGCCATGGAATTGTTCCTAAATTACCATATTTCAGAGCATTTCTAGATCACCAGGACTGGGTTCCAGTGAAGTTCAGGGCCTCACCATCTCATGTACTTGTAGGATCCTTGTTATTTGTGGTTAGAGTCTGGGAGTTGAAGACAGAAGCTGTGTCTCCACCACTATTTCCCTAGTTATTGAAAACATCCCAATGACATTCTTCACAGAACTAGGAAAAAAAATCTTAAAATTCATCTGGAAAAATAAAAGACCCAGAATAGCCAAAGCAATTCTAAGTCAAAAAATGTAATGCTGAAGCGCTCACAATACTTGACTTCAAGTTACACAACAACAAAAGCTGGATGGCATTGCCATGAAAGTGGAGACAAAGACCAATGATGCACAACAGGAGACATAGAGACCAGCCCAGACCAGAAACAGTCATCTGATCATTGACAAACATACTAAAATATACACATGAGAAAACACAGCCTATTTAACAAATGATGCTGGAAAACTGATTATCCCCATTTAGAATAATAAAACAAGCCACTTATTGCTCACCTTGCACAAAAATCAACTAAAAATGGAGCAAAGACATAGGTATTAGACCAGCAACTGTACCATTCCTATTAGAGCCAACACTCCAGCATATTGGCAAAGACAATAACTTTCTTGATAGAATCTCTGAAGCTCAGGAAATAATGCCAACAGTTAATAAATGAGATAGAATCAAAGTGAAAAACTTCTTCACAGCAAAGCAAATAATTCAGAACGTGAACAAAGAATCTAAATTGAGAAAAATCTTTTCTAACTACTCTTCTGACAGAGAATTAATTTCTAGAATATATAAAGAAATTTAAAAAACACCAAAAACCCCAATTAATAAATGGGCAAATGAATTAAACAGACACTTATAAAAAATACAAATACTTAACAAATAAATGAAAAAACAACTCATTAGCAAATAGGGAAATTCAAATCAAAACTAAATTTCATCTCACTCCATTCAGAATGACAGATATTAACAGCACAATAAATACTGGAGAGGATGTAGAAAAAAAGTAGTATAGTACATTAGTGCAACTGCTATAAAAATCAGTATAAACTTTCCTCAAAAGGCTAAGAAGAGAAGCACAATATGACACAGCAATACCACAGCCTACTATTTACCTTCAAGAATTAGAGTCCGCATACTATAATAATACACAGACACCTATGTTTCTAGTGATACCAATTCATAATAGCTGAATTTTGGAATCAACCTAGGCTTTCATCAGTGGATGAGTAGATAAAGAAAATGTGATATGCATCTACAATGGAGTTTTATTCTGCAATGAAGAAGAATGAAATTATGCTATTTGTAAGAAAATGAATGGAACTTGAAAACATTATATTAAGTAAAATAACACAAACTCAGAAAGTCCTGTTTTCTCTCACCTGTGGAAACTAGGGAGGAAAAAAAGAAAAAAAAAAGGCAGAGTGAGGGGGGTATAGAGGAGAGGAAAGGAACCAGAGTGGTAGAGAAGGGAAGGGAAAGAAGAAATACTGAGGAATGATGTTGATCAAATAATATTATTATATCGTGTGCATGGATGACTATGAAACCACAAATCCCATCATTATGTACAATTATAATGGCCAATGAAAATTATGGAAAAAAATTAAAAAGTATTTTTAAAAAATTACTTTAAATATACTTTTTAAAAAAATCTTTAATTTTTTTTAAACTACTACACATAAATCTCCTTCATTTTAGTGTTTAACTGGGCAGGAGGAAATTCTAGATAGGTTTGCATTATATTGCACATTAAATCCATTGAGTAATGCCATAATTTTATTCTTTATGTATACTTAGTATTTCAGTAGGTGATAGTCCTCAATAAATATAATTTTAACTACTATATAGCTACATTTTAAAATTGCATATTCCTTCTTTTTGGTTTACAAATTTGCTGTAGAAGTGGATAATTATTTGTTCTTACTGTTTTTAAAAACTAACCCTTACTTCCTTTCTCACCTAGCACTTTCCATGATAAATCTGCTTGTTGTATATTTCATTATTTTCCTCATTTTCATATGTTATTTTAATCTTCTATCCATTTATTTACATGTTTCAAAAGTAAAAGTAAATTATACATTGTATAGAGGTAGGCAGGACAATTCTGTTTCTTAAGACAGTCAAAGAGAATAATTAGGGGATGGAGAGTGGCTCAGCGGTTGCGCTTGTCAGGCATGTGCCGGTACACAGGTTCAAATCCCAAAAGCCGCATACACAGCTAAGTGTTAGAGCAATGAAAGCCATGTGAAAAACTCAATAAAAATTGATTATCTCTCTCTCTCTCTCTCTCTCTCTCACTGTCCTTCTTTCTTAAAAAAAAAAAAGAATAATTATAAATAGTAAAAATAAAAGGAAACATAGATTTTGGGTCACTTTTTGGTTTCCATTATGATTATATTGCATCCTGATCATCCTGATTATATTTCATCCTTACCATTTTACTATGCAGCAAGGTAAATCACCTATTGTTTGTGATTCATTTCTTTATAGAATTGGTTTGATCTTTTAATACGTTTATCTATATACCATGGCTGTTTCTTACCTGCTATTTGTCTGTATTGGCCCAGAAAAGTGAGTTTCATATATCACTGGCTGTGTGAAGCTTTGTAACCATTTTTAATCCAAAATGTTTTTTAACAGTTCATAGGCATAGTTTCAAAGCCTTTAATATCTTTTTTCATGTCAATATATTTGACAAGTGCAGCAGCTAGTTCTTCTATGCTTCTCGTAGGTAAATTAGGCTTTTCTTCTTTGATCACCTTAAAATTATATATAAATTCTTCTTCTTTTCTTGACATCTTTCTAAAGAGCTCAAACATAACATCGTTCTAGTACTTAAACATTCTCTTTAAAGAGGCATAGAATTTAGTACATGAAATTATCTTGTTTATTTTTTGTCATGAGATAAAGGGCAGCACAGACAACTTTATCATTCAGTGAATAATAAATCTGTGATAATCTTACTTTTTTACTTTTATATAAATATAATCAGAAGAGAAAATCATATCCTTTTGATACCATCTTTTGTTAATTTAAGTACTTTGGTTAGTGTCACAGCCAAAATTTAAGGAAGACAACAAAATTAGTGCCTAAATCTTTATTTTTTCTTTTTGATGTAGGAAGGAGAGAGAGAGAGAGAGAATCAATTTTTATTCAGTTTTCTATGTAGCTTTTGATGCTCTGACACTTTGTAGTGTACGTGGTGCTGGGTTGGAACCACGTCCTCTTGCATGGCAGGCAAGCGCAGTAACTGCTGAGCCACTGCTCCAGCCCCTGCCTAAATCTTCCTGAATATGTTTATTATAAATATGGTGGTGTCCATGTGAGCATGAATGATTTATAATATTGTCTCTTTCTCCATAAATTAAAGTATATACACAATGTCTGTTGCAGAAAATGCTAGTTATTTATCCATGTCCATTTCCTTTCTAACTTATCTGGCTTTATAATTCAGGACAGCACCATAATTACATGAAAAACATTTCCTACTTACTTGAGGCTATATTAGTATGTATTCCTACTAAACTAATGAAACTAATGGGATACAGTGAGTGTGAGAAACAGCCTAAATGGGACTGGCTAAGTTCTTTTTTGTTTCCTCAGGGTGGAGTCCTAAAACTGGTTTCTTGGGAATTTTAATGGGCTCCTTCTTCCTAACTTGCTCCACCAATAAAACCGCACCTCTACTTCCTTGCTCTTTAGCATCCCAACTTCTCTACCTTCTACCGAAGAGACTGACTTGTATGCTGTTTTTCTCTTAGCCAATAAAGCCTAGGATTTGCTAGGCCTCTGGGGCAAAAAACTAAAATGCATGTGTGTGAACAACCATGTAAGCATGGATCGTAACTCTGGTCCCTAGCTCAAAGCAGGGCAAGTTAATCATAAATTTTAGCTCTCAGATTCTTTCTGGGGAGAGAAGGAGTTGAACCACATGTCTAACATCCCAAATTTTATGGCTACGTTTTAAAGTGAATATTTTATATCTTGAGTGTCTTTGATGAGACTTGGGGTTTCTATTCTTCTAGGGGGCATCATGAATAGGATAGCAGTTTGGTTGAGCCAAGATGTTTGAGAGACACTCAGAATTATTGGTTGGGCTGTTTGGTGAGGGTCATCTCCTTTATGAAGGAGGACTAAATATTGAGGGAGGCTTCTCTTTTTACCTGATGCATAAAAACCAACATAGAGAGTCAGAGAAAATGAAGAAACAAAGAAACATTTTCTAAATTAAAGACCAATCTCCAGAAACTGACCCCTGATCAAATGGAAATATGGGATTCCCTGGACAGAGAATTTAAAAGTATGGTCATAAGGATAAAAAGTCAGAAGAATAATGTATGAAAAAAGTGAGAAATTTGCCAGATAGAAGGTATAGAAAAGCACCAAATAGATGTCACAAAGGTAAAAAATATAGGCTAGAGAGTGGCTCAGCTGTACAGTGCTTGCTTGGCACGCACAAGGACCAAGTTCAATCCCCAGCAACACATGCCTAGCTAAGTGGAGGAAAAATAACAACCAGGTTTAAAAAAATAAAATTAACTATTTCTTTCTTACAAAAAAAAAGATTAAAAACTGTAACAACTGCTCTACAATTTAGCAGCAGACAAAACTGAGCAAAATAAAAGACAAGAGCATTCTATGACAGGTCAATTGAAAATCATGCAGATGGAGAAACAAAAAGAGGAAAGAATAAAAAAAGTGAACAAAGTTTAAAAAAGTTATGAGGTATCATCAGGTGGACTAATATCAGCATTATGGAATTTACAGGAGAGCATAGAGAAAAAGGGGTGGAAAGCTTATTCCTAGGAGAAATGTCCGAAAAATTGCCCAAACTGGAAAAGTAAATTGACATCCAGAGTCAGGAAGCCAAAGAATATCGGAAGAGATGAATCTGTAGAAATCTTTCTAAGACCCTTCATAGCAGCTATCATGGAGTGGATTTGAGGACTGATCTGCAGTAACCAGGGAATCACAACATCACTCTGGGTTGTCTGCTTTCAGACTTCTTTTACATGAGAGATAATTATTTGAATATTGTTTAAAGCTGTCTATTACTGATAGAAAGTCTAATGAAAGGGAAGGTGTGACTAAGATCTTTGACTTTCAATTGTGAGTTAACAGTTATATCATTAATTCATAAATACTCTTGTTATATTTGAATATTACTTATAATTGACCTGTAACTACAAAAATAAAAATTCTTTTGAAATGATTAGTTCACTTCAGTTGGAATATATATATTGATTCCTGTGCAATTTTTATAGACATAAGGACAACAATAACTAATATTTGTATAAAATCCAACATTTTATAAGAAAAACCAGGAGATAATAACTAAAAGCTAATGATAATATTTTAGAGCTAAACTTTCTAAATGGTGTATTATTAAAAGCATTATCCATTAGAGGTGTTTTGGTAAGATTCTAATAAACTTTGGTTTGACTTCTGTTTGTGTAATTTATTAGCTGCACAGCCGTGAATAAGTTACTTCTTTAGTAATTAGCTTTTCAATGAGGTTAGTACTATTTATTTCTCAACATTATTGTGATGATTAAATAACATCACTCTTCTAAGCTTTTAAAACAATGCCTGGCATATAATATGCTTTCAATGGATAATGGTTTTGTGACTATTGATATAATCTGTCAATCTTGAAAACCAAATTGCACACATTTATGCTTCTTTGATCATGCTCCCTCTTTCAATTGTTACCGGAAATATCTAATGTTCCAACCAAACATTAATCTCAATATCATATGGAATGCAATAATTTCTTCTATTATCATCAATTTAATGTTAGTGTTTAGGTGTTATGTGAACTTTCATTTGCCAGTCTTTCATCTACCACCTCTATTTTCAGGTCTCGGAGGACCATAATATCAAATTTCTTTTCACATCTCCTAGCAATTAATCACAAAATGCTATTCACTGAATGACCGTGTTATGGTTTATTGGTTTTATTGTTATGGTTTATTTCTTTCACCCAGTTATAGAAGCTAAACTCCTTATGTTTACCCTGAAGAATTTCGATGATAGTGTATTTTCCACTGTCTCATTCATGGTAATCTGCCTGCAAACTTTTCTGATTTTTGCTGTTTCATCTTTCCCTCATTTCTTATCCAGGTTATATCTTAGAATTTCTTAAATGCAGCACTACTGAATGTGAACTCTGTGAGCCAATGTTCATCCCTTAAGTCTGTAACTTACTGATCCACAACGAGGTGAAAACAGAAATTAAGTTTAATCATTTAAAAATTATATAACAAGTTGACGCTCGCTGGACATTCAAACATATGATCTTAGGATGTTTGTACAGATTAGTGGATATTACATAGTGAATTACATTGGTGAAAGTTATGAGCATGTTATGGACTTCTGAACAAGATATAGGTCCACAATGGCTATGGACTAAAGTATGCACAGTGAATGATTGGAGGGGCAGAAGAAGAGGAGGAGAGAGTAGGCAAGGGTATTTCATTAGAAATAGTTTGAGATGCACCACATTAATGAACCCCAAGATGTGTAGGATATCACATAATATTAGGTTCAGCATTTGCTGGACATAAACGTGTGTCTACTGATTTTAAAAAATACAGCTTTTCTTTGGTCAAAGACTCTTACAAAAGGGCCAGGAATTATTTGCTACCTCTTCTTCCAAAAGAACTTCATTGAACTATGAGTTACCAATTATTTTCACATTCCAAATCCTGGATTCAAGGGCTCTAAGTTCATTAGTATTGACTCTCATTAACATTGTGGCATAGAGTAATGGGTATTTTTATGTTACTGACTCTGTGTCAGGTTGAAGGAAGACAAAATTGCCACTCTACCCACAATTGTTCATGGCTTGGCTTGTGCCGATTACCATTCTCAGCTCTAATGCTTTCCCTCCCCTCCTGAACTCCACAGAGGTCATGGAGGGTAATTTAGAATAAGCAGTCACCACTGGTGGTTCTGAGCGTTGACTGTTCACTTGCTTTCCCTTACAGTTCCATCAGGATGGCCAATGTCAACTTCATCACTGACTGTATTCCCTTCTTTCATTAATGTAAACATATCTTTAGGTTTCCTTCATCTTCCGATTATTCAAATCCAAATAAAGGTAGTTGTTGAAGAAAGTTAGTGAGCCAGAATGTATCGTCAACCTGCCATGTGCCTATCATGATTATAAGCATTACTAGTATATTAAAATTATTGTCATTTTGATTACTTACCTTTACATTCATGTTCTTTTCAAGGGTCAATCAGGAAATAAATTATTGAATGTCAACTTACAAGGTACCATCCAAAATATACAATCTACATGGGACACAGGATAATACAAATAATTTCCATAGCTACCAAATCATATTTGGGCCCTAAAGTTATCAGATAAAATAATTATTGCTTTTAAGTTTCATGTGTTAAAAGTTAGCTTTGACTGACAATTTATTTTAAAATAACAGATATTTTGAATTGTGGTAATTAACTTGGGTTGAGTACTTACTATATGCCCGTGTTTTAAATGCTTCTACTTGCATTAGTGTGTTTAATTCTCAGAACTACTCTGAGAGTAGATACTATCAGGATCTTTGTATTGTAATACTTTTACTTTTATGTTTAATAAAAGTAAAGCATTTAATATTTTATAAAGTATAAAACTGAGGCCCAGAGAGCTTAAGTAATTTAATCAAGAAATCATAACCAGAAAGTAATGAAAGCAATTTACATAGACATTTAAGGAAAATATCCACATGGTTATCATTTATAAATGAATATATACCCCATTACTTATAGAAAATCATAGTCTCACAATTAAATAATAAGGATACATAGATATTTGTACTACATATGGGGTAGACAGTCAAGGTCTGCAGTTTTCAGCTTAATTCATGAAGTAGTTAATTTGATAATTATTTTGAGTGTCTACTATTTGTCACCAGCATTATAGAGACAAATGAGACAAACAAAGCCCTTGTCTTTATAAACTGTGGGATCTTGAAGAGAGGATGAGTGATATTTCTCTAAATGGAAGTCATCTTCATTGGCTATTCTAATACAAAAGATATTGTCCTAATTATATTGTTATGTTGTGTGCATGGACGAATAAGTAACAACAAATCCCACCATCAAGTACAACTATAAGGCTCCAATAAACAATGTAGGAAAATAAAATCAGCGAGGCCAAATGACTTCTTTCATCTCTCTTTTTTTTTTTAAGAGAGAGAGAGAGAGAGAATAAGTGGGAGAGAAGAAACGAATCAATTTTGTTTATTTTTTCATCTGGCTATTGTTTTTCTGACACTTATTTGCGTATGTGGTACTGGGGTTTGAACCTGGGTTCTCTCACATGCTAGGCAAGTACTCAAACATCGAACCACCACTCTAGCAGTTACTGCTATCTCTTGAGTAATAGAAGCTTTTTTTTTCCTTTTAAACACAATCTTTGATTATTAGTTTTATTTTTGCTTCTCCAACATTCTTTCTCTTATAACATCCAGGCAATTGGTGTGAAAATCAATTAACTTATAATGAATAAATTCTAGGGGACATTGGAAAGACATAGACAATTATAGATCCTAAGTTTAGTTTATCTGCCTAGTTTTATATGTCAATCTCTCTTATCTCCTTCAATCTGTTCCCACTCTATAAAGAGACTCATCTCATAAGGTGTCAGGAGACCTGGGTTCTTCTGAACTAGGCCACTTGGGGAAGCTTCTATTTTAAATGGATATGAGTTTTTTAATCTACAAAATGGGTAGAAAAAAGTATGTACCAGATAGTATACACCAATATGTTCTGGATGCTTTATCAGTTCTGTCTTGTTCTGTTTAGTGTAATTCAACAAGATAGGTACTGCTATCATCTGAAATTTATAGACCTGGAAACCAAAATATAAAGTTATTAAGTTGTTCAGACTCATAAAATTAATAGAGGTAGACCAAAGATTTTGACCCTGATGTTGTGATTATAGAGTTAATGCTCTTATTTTTATGCTGTATTTGCTACAATTATCAGGATTTGAGAGAATAAGGAGGAAAAACTATTATTTGAAATTATAATTTATTCCCTGTGGGTACTTAAGCAACTATAAGTATTTTGGATCTCAGTTTCTTTACACAAGGATGAATGAGTTTGTTGTGGACATTATATAAAAAAATTAAGAAATAAAACATATGATATGTTTCCATGTAAAAAGCTTAATTACATCAAAATTATTAATTAATTACTACCAGCTTGTTTTTGCTGAAAGTGATAACCCTTGACAGGCATAATTAGTATAGATGTCACATGTGTGGTATTTTGCTCTCAGTTCTCCCCATATCCTAAACCCAGACATTTAAACTGATTCGGTAGCAAATATTTGTCTAGATTATGCATGTCGTCTATGTTGTTCAGTGATGATCTATTTCTAAACTGAAAGCTTCATGTCTTTGTTATTTTTGTGGTGTGCTCTTGAGAGATGTGGTCATTGTTATAGGAAATAATTTTAAACACTTCTGGCATGGGGGAGTGAAAACTGACAAAATAACTCCTTAAGTTCTTACTAGATGCAGGAAGGAAATGAGCTATCCCACTTGCCCTGCTCCAGGGCACTGGGGTATTATTCTACCTAACCTCTTCCTCCATCTCCATCCCCAGGAAGCTAGGATAGCCAGTACTGCTTGATGTCCTCAACACCTCTGCAGTCTGCTTTCTGAATCCCTCAGCATAAAACTAAAAAGTGTTTTTGAAAACATATTGAACATTTGTGATGTTGAAGAAGTTATGGGGAAACAAGTATTCTTATCCACTGCTGATTTGATGTTATCAATCTAACAAAAGACAGAACTGTTATTAAAAAATAATAGCAGATTTACTCGAGATGCATTTTCACCCATTGTAGCTTGAGACACCAAAGAAATGTTTTTTGGATTTGAATATTGTTTTCATGGTTTTATACTGATGTTTTTCTCCCAGAGACAGATAGAAGAAAACCCAAATATTATCAGCATTAGGTAATTACAAACATAAAAAGAAATTCATCAGTATTCTACCCCCTCGCCCAGTCTCTAGGAGCAACCATCACAGTGGCAAGAATAGTATACAGCAAGGAATTCAGAAGTGTTTTCTTTCATTTTAAAATCTGCTCTCTCCCTCTACCCATTCCCTCTTCCACCCCCTCATTCTCTCTCCCTTTCTCTTTCTCCTCCTCCCCAGCATACAATCATTGGTGTAAAAGGGAAGAGAACAAATTAAAAAGCTTCTGTATAACAAAGTAACATTTACAGAGTAAAGAGACAGCTTACAGAATTGAGAAAATTTCTGCCAGCTACTCTTCCAAGAGAGGATTAATATCCAGACTATATAAAGAATCCAACAGACTCAATCCCCCAAAATTAAATAACCATTTAACAAACAGACAAATCAACTAAACAGTTCTCAAAAGAAGTGATAACAACCAACAGGTATATGAAAAAGTGTTCAACATGTTTGGCCATGAGACAAATGCAAGTCAAAACTACACTGAGATTCCACTTCTTCCAGGGAGAAGAGCAGCCATCAAGAATAGAAAGAGCAATTAGTGCAGGCAAGGATGTTGGGGGAAAAGAACTCTTAGACACTTTTGTTGGGGTTGTAAATTAATTCAGTCACTGTGGAAATCAGTATGGAAGTTCCTCAACTAACTAAAAATTGACTTACCATATGACTCAGCTATACCACTGTCATGTCTTTATCCAAAGGAATTGAAGTCAGCATGCTCTGGTGATATGTGCGTACCCAAGTTTATCACAGTGTAATTCACAATAGCCAAGTTACGGAATCAGTCTAGGTGACTCCTCCATCCCAGATAAAGAACATGTGGTATTTATACACAATGGAGTTTTAGTCAGCTATAAAGAACAGCAAAATTACACCATTTTCTGAAAAATGGAGAGATCTGCAAAGCATAATGTTAAGTGGAATTAGCCAGATTCAAAAAAGCAAGACTCATATGATTTCTCTCATAAGTTGAAGCTAGAAGGAAGGAGGAGGGAAAAGTCGGTCAGGAAAGGAGAGGAGAGAGCTTTGGGACTGAGGAAGGGAATAATCTGAGGAAGGAGGGAACAGCAACATAAGTAATGGGGAGTGAAACTGATCAAATTATGTTACATGCAGGTATGAATATGCCACAACAAAACTCACCATGCTGTGTAATTCAAATGTACCAATAAAAAGAGGATATTTTATTGACAAAATATGCCCAGTTATCTTGAAATTCTCCTACCAACTCAGAGCTTTTGGTGTGCTCCTATGTGTTCTGGGTTATTGTGGTTCTGAGACTGATTAACCTTGAAGTAGCCCTGAAAGTTCCCTATTATTTATGTTCTGCATTATCCTCTCCCTTGCTGTGTGGGCTTGACCTAGCAACTGACTTCTGATTAATACAGTGCATCCAAAGTGAAAGGCTGCCCCTTCTTATTAGGTCAAAATGACTGTGACTCCAGTGTTGCCCTTCTCTCCCTCATCCCCTGTGTTGTGAGGTACCTTGTATAAAGGCCCATATGGCAGGTAACCACATTCTGTGGTCTCTGGCCAAAACTCAACCAGGACCCAAGTTCTACTAACATCCATATGAGTTAGTGTGAAAGTAGAACTTCCTCCAGGACTGGAGGAACCCTGATATGAGCTGGTCCCAGGAAGCAACTTGACTACAGCCTGTGAGAGACCCTGAGCCAGGGGACCCAACTTTACTGCATATGGATTCCTGATCCACCCACATCATGAGATGGTTTTTGTTATATTCAGCTGACAAATTCTGTGGTGATTTCTTATGCAGCAACAGATTACTCATACACTCAGTTAAATTTCCAATTTTATGACCATTCAATTCTGAGGCCAGGTATAATATATAATACTGACATCATTCAAAGTTTTTTTTTTAAAGAAAGATGGACCATAAGATGAGAAAGAAAGAGAGAGAGCAAGGGAGAATCAACTATATCTAGTTTTTCATCTGGCTTTCATTGCTCCAACATCTAATTTGGTATGTGGTGCTGGGGTTTGAGCCCGGATCCTTGAGCATGCCAGGCAAATGCCACAACTGCTGAGCCACTGCTCCAGCCACTCACTCAAAGGTTTATTTTAAATTATTTGTTTTAATTGACAAGCAAAATCACATTAAAGTGTTTTTTTTTAAGTTCAATTTTCCTATATTGGTAACTAGGGTGGGAAATTGTTTGACAGCATGAATTTCAGTAGGTGAATTGAAGCATTCATATATCCATAATTCGGTTGGATGTCCTCATGAATTTATGATCATCATGGCTGGCATCTTTCTTGGATCCTCCTTTGACATTCTATAGATATTTATTTTGTTAATTACCTTTTTCTTTAGAACAAGGCAATTTTACTTCCTCTATCTATTCTCTTTTTTTTGTTTAGTTATTCTGAATTGCAGATTAATTTTAGTGTTCTTTGTCCAACATGTTTTCCTCCCCTTTCTGCTTTATAGAAACCACAACCTAAAACTCTCAGACCATGTACTTCAAATAAAGCCTTTTTTTTGCAGGTCTGAGGTTGCAACCCTGATTATCAAAGTGTCAAATACCTTTAGTATGAGTAATTAATTCACAGAAGAGCACATGACCCTAAACTGACCAGTAAGAGACTTAGACCTGGGTGTTGATTTTGTTTTGTTATAGTTACCAGCATTGCAGACTTAATTTTTCCAGAGATTATGAGCAAGATGATGTGATAATGGAGCTCTAGCAGGCTTCTTGGGATCATGAAGGTAGAGATTTTCTCCAAATGGGGCAACACATAGAAATCAAAGCATCAAGAAGAAAGATAAGGAGAAGAAGGAAGAAGAAGGAGGTGAAGAAGAAGAAAGAAAGAAAGAGAAGAAGAAGAAAAGAGGAGGAGGAGGAGGAAGGAGAGAAGAAGATGAAGAAGAGGAGGAGGAGGAGGAAGAAGAGGAGGAGGAGGAGGTGGAAGGGAAGGAAGAGGAAGGAGGAGGAAGGAGAAGGAGAAGAGGCATTTCAAAGATTGAAATCAAATCAAGCCATTCCAAAGTCAGTCGTATTCTTTATTCTAAGTCTTTCACTTTGGCAATGCTTTATATCATCCGTAACAAAGGTACCAAGTAACAGATTTGTTCCTATGTTAAACCCATAGGCAACAGAAAATTGTCATCATTAATCAATAAGCAAATATTCACTCAGTAATGATAATATGTAAAACAAATGCTTAAATCTCCTATTGGCTAAAGCAATATTTGTTTTAGAAAATGGGACTCAGTCAAATGAAATATTACCATTATAACATTCAAGGTGAGGAAAGTTCATTAAAACATTATACAGCATTTTTTTTTCAAAATAGATTTTCCTAAAGTAAGTTAAATAGTTGCAATTTGGATACTGTTATATATTTTATGATCACTTAACACCATTATTGGTTAGGCTTTGATCCTTTGGGTGTTCAGAGCAAAATTATAGGAGAATATTGGAAATCCTTTATCCATTTTGAAGTCAAGCAATCAGAGTAACCCTGTCTGAATTCTAAAATATTATAAGAGATTTAGAAAAGGCTTTTACTGAGAAAATGGGGGCATTTATCAAGCATAGATTTGAATTTACTTTAGGTTGTGTTTAATACAACTGAAGTTCTTAGCTCCTGGCTATGTTAATATAATTTAAAGGGGACCATAAAATTTTGTTCTCTGGAGCTAACCTTTTGAAAGCTAGTTGCTTTTTAAATTAATATGAATAATACATGAAATGTAGATGAAGATTTTTCTGAGTTCAATCTGTTGCATCATTATAAGATATGGCAAATAACTTCCAAAGAAAGAAGTTTGGAAATAAAACTGGATAGGGTCTATTATGTATTCATATTATTGCTGCACATCAATTTTTTCTACTAACTTTTGCAGTACATGACTACTGAAAATCATTGAAGATATTGATTATACAATGCATTCTATGCTGTTAAAAATGGAAAAAAACCTTAGTTAGTCAGCTGGATTTGGAAATAAGATGGATGCTCATAGGTTATGCAGGGAGTTCTCACATATAGCTTGTCTTGTCTAAAAATTAAAGCAATTAATATCAAAAGCAAAATGTGCATTTATCAAAATTAAATCCTTCTTTGATATCTTAATAGAAGTTTCAGATAATTCAATGTCTTCATTCTATCAACATTCTTTATAATATACAAAATTTAAATTATTTCTAAGCTTTTTAACATGTGGTAGTAAAGAATTACTATGGTTGATTGTAGGTTAATAATATCCAGCATAGACTCATGGATTATATGAAATTTTGGCTTTAAATGGGTGTGTGATCCTTAGAACAGCAGGTTTATGTAAGTAAGCACCCTGAGGAATCTGGATTTCCTTTGGTTGTAAGTGAGTAGTGTAGTGTTGAAGAAACTAGGGACATTTAGGATTTCCCAGTTATATTTTGGGCATAAATGAACAGAGTGGTTAGTTATTATCTTATCCAAGGGTATGCTCCTAACACCCATTAACCACAGAAGACACGTGCATTCATGTATTTGAATATGCATCCACAAATACGTACATATACCTTTTGATAAATGGTCAAGAAAAGCTCTTGTTCATAATTTTTAAATTAAAATTATCTTTTAAGTTTTGAAAATAAAAATTTCTAATTGCTTACCTACTACGAATATTAGTATACTCTTTGCTGTTAAGTTTTATAGTTGATTAAGGTGAGAAGTTAAGTCTAATACTGGCTACTCCATTATGACTGCAAATGGAACTAAGTTCAGGACTTAAAAATATTTGTCTACTTATGTCCACAGAAAGGGCACTGAATATCAATGTAAAAATTTAGTGCTCGTACCTTGGTTTCTAAGTACTTCTTCCAGGAAAAGAAACAAGAACTCCATGGTTAGAAAAACTGATTCCATAAATGGTTCCTGTAGGAGCTCATTGGTTCAAGTAGGAGTTAAACCTAAGCATCTGTTTTGAGCTAAAAGCAAAGTCCTTAAATATTAATGGGACATTACATAGGACACAGAGTTCTGCTAGACATGGTCCATTTATGAAAACAGTACTGAAAGACATCATTTAGAATTAGGTAAAACTCAATGTGAGCTGTACATTCTATGTTATGGATTGTGTATTAAATTTCTTGAATCTACTAAAAATATATTTTGTGTATCTTTCTCTTTTGATATAATAATCATCCTATTTGATGTTTCTTAGGACTTAACTATATTTCAGTACCTTTCTAAGTATTTTTATATTAACTAATTTAATAAAACAATGGTTCTGAGATAGATATGATTATTATCTCAATTACATAGGCATCTATGTTAATTGACAACTTTTTCTTCTTTCTAAAAAGTTTTTTAAGTTGTTGGTACATTACTCTTATACATCAAAGTGTGATTTATTGTGGTATATTCATACATGTTCATTGCATAATTTGGTCAGTTTTGTTCCCTACCCATCCATTCCCTTCCTCTACCCCATTGTTCTCCATTCTGTTTTCAGGAGATATTCACACAAGTGTTATAGCAGCACAATTGAAATTATTCAAGCTCTGAAACCAAACAAGGTACTCTTCAACAGATGAATGGATAAAGAAAATGTGGTCCACATAAAAGAGTTTTACTCAGGCAAAAACAAGAATGAGATTATGTCATTTGTGGTAAGTGGATGGAACTGAAGAAGATCATGCTAACTGAAGTAAGTCAGATTCAGAAAGTCAAGGGTTGAATGTTTCTCTCATATGCAGAAGCTAGAGAGAAATGAGGAATTTGAAAAAAGGCAGGGATATCCTATGGAAACCATCTTCTATTCTATACAGAAAAAAAGTTTTTCAATAACACTTCTAGTGCTTCAAAATCAATTATGAGTAATTGAGTACTTATAATAAAGTTATGAAGAATATTAAACCAGAAAATTACTATTACTAAATATATCAGAAATTTATTTCACTGATGGCACATTTTGGTGGATTTGCATTTAGTTAAGTAAATTACTAATCTTCCCTTAAATCATATGTGAGTGTGTGTGTGTGTGTGTGTGTGTGTGTGTGTGTGTCTTTAGGTTTTTCCTTTCTTTTTGTTTATTGGGGATTGAACCCATGGGTGCTCTACCACTGAAATATATCCCTAACCTCATTTATTTTTTATTTTGAGACAAGGTCTTAAGAAGTTGCTGAAGCTGATTCCAAACTTACAATCATCCTTCATTAGATTTTTGAGTAGGCAGGATTACAGGTGTGAGCTACCATGCCCAGCTTGCATCTTGTATAAAAAAAATCCTCTGTTACCCAAAGTGTATGAACATATTCTATATTTTCTTTTTGAAACTAATGTAGAGAAATCCAATTCATCTTGATATTTTGACTTAGCATTTAATGACCTTGATAAATATTGTGTTAATTTGTTTGTGATGAATAATGATTTATAAAACATGTATTTGTTATTACAAGAAACATATATAATATATACTTATATGTATTAAAATATGAAAAGTTCTAAACTTGCATTAAGACTCAGTTGAACATACTTTCAAAATATTTCATGCCAGTTTAAAAATATGCTATTTTTTTGTGCAGTGGTCTCTCATCCATAGGAACAAGTTTATTAATTCTACTCAATTTTTAATATATTTGATCTCTCAATTACTGAAAAAGGGGTCTAAATGTCTTTGATTTTGATTGAGAATTTTTCTTCTTCTTCAAAGAATTTTGTTAATTTTTTCTGTATAGTGTTTGTATAGACTATTATGCAACATAACTTGAAGTTTCTTATGTTTTCTCAGTAAATTGAACTCTTTGTCAAGTGATCCTTTCTAATTCAATCTATCATTTTTTTCCTTTCAATTCTGTATGTCTGCCATGATAGCAGTTTTAGGGTGTCATTTGCCTGGTGTAATTTTTTCCAATATTTTCCAGTTTGATAGCTATGTCTTTACCTTTTAGAGCCGAAGCTTTTCAATAGCATTTAGGTAGTTTTTATTTTTTAATAGATTATTTGCTTAAAAATTATTTTCTTCCTTTAAATAGATTCTTCAGTTCAACAAATTAAAGAATTTAATAAAACTATCTTGATTATGCATACATTTAGATTTAATTTTGTTGCTAATTTTGTGGTTCTTGTCTTAGTTTTATGTATTTTGGAATTTTTTCTCCATTTTTCCTCAACTCATTTGATTTCGTTAGTGGTTTGGAAGTTCTACATTCTATTTCTATTTCTTTGCTATGATACCTATCATTTGCAATGTTGTAATTTTATAAATGTGAAATGTCATTATTTAAAATAAACATCTTCTATTTACTTATTCTTTTTATGATTATTTTCTTTACTCATGATTCCTTCTCACGTCTCAGAATTTCCTTGTGGGATCATTTCCCTTTTTCTTGATGTGCATCCAGACTGTTGTCAAACTGTCTTTATCGCACATTCAGTCATGAATGATAATTTTATTATACATATGATTCTGAGTTGACAGTTATTTACCCTCAGCTGTAGATGCGGTTATTCCACTGTCTGCTGGTTTTATTCCTTTGCTAAGTCAGCTTCTCATTTCATAGGCATTATCTCTTTCATATCTCTTCTCCCCCATATTCTCCAGCCTCTCTTTATAACATTTCAGTTAGGCATACACTAAGCCTAATTGCCTCTGTCCTCTATCTTAACCTTTTATTCCCAAGATTTGTGTCTTTTGATTTAGCATAAATTTCAGGGAAATGTGCTGGCTGGAAAGGAGCATCCACACATTAGCCCAGCACTTTACACTTGGACATTTCATATTTTCTTCTGTGATTCATAAGGTTTACAGCTTTTGAAGTGAAATATTACAGTAATATTGTCTCTTGGAAGACTAGAGATAGGAGTAATATAAGAATATCACGGGCTTACTCTCTGTGTTTGGGAAATTCTTTGGTGAGCTGTTTTTTGCTGCTGTTATCTGTGCTTGTTTATTGGTAGTAGTTTTTCTGTGGTGCTGGGAATTGATCCCAGGGATTTCCATGGACTTGGCAGGCAGTCACCCACCCAGTTATACCCTAGCTCTGGTATCCCCTATTTTTAAAGGATGGTAAAAGTGATATGAATTTCTAAAACTTAGCTAATAATTGTAGACATTGAGGTGATATTTCTGACAGTTCTGTAATTATTCAAAAAGATGACAAAAGCAGATGGCAGTATTATGATAATAATAACAAGAGTTATAATATCATTATTATTTACATACAATTTTAATTTGTCTGGTTGTACTTTGGTTCATTTTAGAATCAGAGTCAATAATTTGCAGCTTTTTCTCCGAGAAATATATTTGAAAGTTGAGGAACTATGTGTTCATTTATCTGTTTCAATATGTTTGTTTATGCATGCTATGGTTTAAACATGAGGTGTACCCTCAAATCTCATGTGTGATAATGCAGTGAGATGGGGTGAAATGATCAGGGTGTAAGACCTTTAATCCCATCAGGCAGCGTGTGGCTGGAGAAAGTGGGTATTGGGGGTGTGCTTTGGGTGTGGAGTCTCTCGCTGTGCTTCCTGGAGTCAGGCCTTGATCCGCTTCGCTCTGCCACCCTCTTCCACCATGATGTCCTGCTCACCTCAAGCCTGGCGGAATGGAGCCAGCCACCTATGGACCAAGTCTCCCAAAGTAAACTTTTCCTTTAGAATTGCTCTTGTCGGGTTCTTTAGTCACAGCAGCGAAATAGCTGACTAAAATAATACAGATTCTTACATAATATGTGCTATAATAACCACAGTGTCATGTAAAATGAACATTTAATATATTCTAACTTATAATTAATATTGTCAATATTATAACTATAATTTTTATAATTTTGATACGTAAATTATTATTAGTCTAGTACTTCCAATATAAAATGCAATATATTATGTAGTAATCATGATATAATAATGTGTATTATTATATCATGTATTGCATAGTAATGCAATAATATGATAATGTTATGGTTATTATAATAATTTAATAAAATGATATATAATACTTTTAATTATAATGTTATGTCATGTATCTAATAACATACATGGCATAGTACACATTTGCCAATATGTACTGATATTAGACTAAGAGTTATTTAAGGGAAGACTGTAGCAATGGTCTTTTTCTTGAGTTACTAATTAAAGGTGATGGATAATCCTATGCAGTGGGTGGGAGGTTGTAAAGGAAGTGATAAAGAGGAAGAGAAAGAACAGCATCCATTCTGGTTTTCTGAATTTTCACTAAAAGCCAAGGAAATAAAAATTTTCCTAAGAGCTCTTTCTTCTTCTTTTTTTAAAGACAGACAGAGAGGGACAGTGAGAAAGAGAGAGAATCAATTTTATTAGATTTTCATCTGTTTTTTTTTCTTTTTTTCTGACTCTTAGTTATGTATGGTGCTGGGGTTTGAACCCAGGTCCTCGCGCTTGCCAGGCAAGCGCTCTACCACTGAGCCACTGCTCCAGCCCCAGAGCTCTTTTTTCTTAAAGTGTGCTTTAAATATAGAAACTCACAAATGAAGGCATAACTTGCTGACATCATAAGAAAAAACAAATGATTTCCCATGCAGAATTGCAGCCAAAATTAGTAATGTTTGTGGGGAGGTCTGGACGCACCCTTCTTTCTTGCCATTGTAGAGCAACAACCTGTTTGACTCTTCCAACCAGATTCTTCCCAGACCTAAAAAGAAAGTGACATATCCCTGTGACTGAAAACTGAAAGAACCCTATGGCATCCCACAGATAGTAACTTCAGAATAAAACTCAGGCTTTACACCTTTAAGAAGTAAGAAATACTTGCTTTCAATTATTCTTATACAAGCACGTTGTAATTATTTCCTGTAATAAGAAAAAACCCAATATTGTTTTATTTAAAAAAATATTTTTTGTATAAAAATCTCAGTTTGTCTTAAAAATCTTATACAAACACTATTTATTATTATATTTATAACAATAAGATATGAGCCCTCACATTGTTTCTGGCACTATCTAAGCATTTTGAATAAATTATCACACTTAATTCTAACCTCGGTGCAAAAAAATATGTACTACACCATGCACTACTCCTTTTACACATGGTAAAAACCTGGAGAAGACCATGCAGTGGTGCATGCTTGTAATCCCAGCTACTCTGGATGCTGAGGCAGGAGGATTGCAAGTTTGAGGCCAGCCTCAGCATCTTAGTAAAATCATGTCTCAAAAGGTTGGGGATTGGAGCTGGAGCGGTGGCTCTGGGGTTTTGACACTTGCTCACGCGAGTACACAAGTTCAAATGCCAGCAACCACGTACACAACTAAGTGTCAGAGCAACGAAAGCCAGGTGAAAAACTCAATAAAAATTGATTCTCTCTCTCTCCTCTCTCTCTCATTGTTCTTCTCTCTTAAAAAAAAAAAAAAAACAAAAGGCTGGGGATATAAGACATAATTCAATGATTCACCTAAAAAAAAACATGGGGGAAAAGCCAATTAGTAAATAATAGAAAGATCAATAAAGGGAAGAGAAAGCAGAAGGGTTGAGGGATACTGGGGACTGAATTAGAATAAGCTATACTGCATGCTTTTACAAAAACGCAAATGTTTAATCCTATTGTCAAATATATCTGAAAAGAACAAGGGGTAGGAGGAAGGGAGGAGAAAGGGAAATGCTGGAACTGAGTTAAAACAAGGAACATTCCAAGCTTTTATAAGTATGTCATTATATATACTATTGTCATTCATGTAAAAAGTGTTCTGCATAGGTATAAGAATTATGTCACTACTTTTGGGTATATTAGGACACATATATGATCCAGAAAAAGAGGCAAGGGCCCAGGGGATGGGAGGGTAGAAGTGGGGGTATGACTGCGTGAATATTGACCACATTATTTTGCTATATTGTGTGCATCTACAAATATGTGACAACAAATCCTGTCATTATGTAAAACTATAATGCACCAATAAAAACAGAAGAAGGCTGGGGATGTAGCTCAGTGATAGCGTGCCTCTGAGGTCAATCTCCAGAACCGGAGGAGGAAAAAAAAAACAAAAAAAAACCTGAAAACAACACCAAAAAAAGAAAAAAACAAAAACAAAAAATGAGGCACAGTTTAATGACTATTGAACCCACAGAGTGTAAGCATTAAAGTAGTTATTTAAAGTTAAGAAAATTGCTTTCATTCACAGAGCTTAGTGGGCATTAGTTAACATCCAGTCTAACAATCTCCTCTGTTTTCATTGGCTGGATGATTTCTTTGTTTTGATCATATTTCTTAAGATTCCTTTAGATAAGGATGGTAATCACCAGAGAAAGCACTATTAAAATTTTGTTTATGGTATCTGTGAAATCTTGTGTGCTGTATCTTTGTTTAATTTTTCTTTAATATTGTACATGCCCATAATGATTAAATCATTATTTCCCAGGAAAGAGTCCCAACTGTAATTACTGAGCTCATCTTTAATGTCTTGTAATTCCAGATTGCAATACAACACATTAGATAACACATCCGTTAAACACAATCACTAGGCAATTTCTTCAGTGCCTGAAATGTGCTGGCCCCTCAGGTTTGACCCTTTAAGAGGGACTTTCCATTTTTTGTTGTATAGAAACTGTCATTAATGTTAAGCCCCTTTGAAAAGTCACTACTAATCAACTTCCTCTTTAAATAAAAAAGTGACTTTGAAGAACACGTTTTGCATATAGCATAGTCACGTACAAAATAAAAAAGGCACATTTATAAAGAATTTTCTATTTTCAGGCAAATATTTAGCAATTTGTTAAAGGATTCTTTATTTTCACAATTCTGGCAGTACTGCAAACTCTTGGTAGAAATTTATATAAAATATATAAACTAGAAAGACAAAAGCTTAAAATATTGCCTAACTGCCAGAGAAAACACAATTAAACTTTTGTCTGCGGTGTCTATGGAATCTTGTGCACTATACATTGTTTAATTTTTCTTTAATATTGTATATGCACACAATGATCAAATAATTGTTTCCTAGGAAACAAAATAGTCTTCCATTTTTATCCGAGCAAAGTGTTTTCTCTAAGTATCTTTCATATAGATGTTGAAGCACATCCATAAGGCATCATTTATTCATCTATCACTTATTTATTGTTTACTTAAAATGAAGCAGTCTCTGTTCTAGGTTTTTGGGCTATATCAGGACACAAAACACACTAAGTTCCCTGTTGTTGAGGAAACATAAGAAGTAGTCTATTATTCTGCACATTAAAAGTGAAAAATATTATGGAGATAAGAGTAGAAAATAGAACAGGACCAGGATATGATAGACAGAATTCCAAAATGATGCCCCAGTGATACTCTCACTCGTACAAATCCCCTCTCGTTGCCTGTAGGGAAGACCTGTGAGATATAATGGGTGGACTTAACCTCATTTTCTAAGGCCTTCAAAATGTGGAGAAGCATCATGCTGGCCTAGGAGGTAAAACAGGCTGCCATTCAGAGAGATGGGGCGGGAGGCATGTCAAGGTGCTGGCTCAAACACAGCGAGTGAGTTGAGAAGTTTAACACTCCAACCACAGGCAGGAGATTTGTGTCAATAACTCTGAGCTTGGAGGATAATCCTTAGTCCCAAACAAGAACCTCAGCTCTGGCCAGCATCTTGGTTGAAGTCATGAGATCTGAGCAGAGGACCTTGCTAAAAGTGCCTAGACTTCAACTGATGGGTACTGAGATAATACAAGCGTGCTGTTCTATGCCTCTAATTTGTGATCTTTTTTTTTCCTCATGACACTAGAACATTAATGGGAACTGGATGAAAGGTTGTCTCTTTGAAAAGGTGAGATGTAAGCAAAAAAGATGAAGAGTCAGCATTACCTGAGTAAGTATTGAAATAAATGTCAAACTTGTTGGTAATTTATAGAAATAAAAATACACAATAAAAGAAGTTGGTGAAGTGGCACATTCCTGTAATCCCAGCAGCTCAGGAGGCTCAGGCAGGAGGGTTGTGAGTTCAAAGCCAGTCCCAGCAATTTAGCAAGGCTGTAACAACTTACCCTTTCTGAAAATCAACAATAAAACAGGGCTAGGAAGATAGGTCAGTGGATAAGTGCTCCTGGGTTCAATCCCTGGTACCAAAAATAGTAATGATAATAGTAATGAGTGATAAAAATGAGGGAGTATTTCACCAGTAAACACAAATTATTCACTCTCAGAAAAAATTAAATCATTATTCTCAGAATGAAAGTCAGGAATCTCAGGATAATAGTTTCCTAGAAGTATAAAAATGAAGAATCTAGAGATATGCCACAATAAATATCATCAGTATCATCAAGGAGTGAATGTGGAAGGAGGTAGCTGCAGAAGATATCGTTTGCTCCCTTATGTGGTGAATATTAGTATGACTTGGACAGGAGTTACATAGCAATTAACTAATCAATCCTTTCATCAACCAATAAGTAATTTTGGGAGCCTTTGTGTGTGTACAGGAAGCATTTGCACAGACAAGAAATACTACGGATACAAAGACAAGATCTCTTCTAAGAGATGCAACTCAATTCCTTAAATAAAACTTGTAGAACAATTATTATAAGACCAGCTTCAAATAAGGGCTAACCTCTTAAGTGGCATGACGACAAGCTGTAGAATAATGCTAGTTATGGAACAGCAGAAGTGAAAGAGAATACAGACTGTAGGAACAAGGGAAATTTTCACAGAAGAAGTATATTTTGACCAGGGTTGCGAGTACGGGAGAATTAGAGTCAGATTTAAGAACATGATGGAACATGGGAATACTATAACAGGGAGCCTCAACATTCCGATATCAACGTCAGCTACAGAGATGAATATATGCCCACAGGGAGATGTCGTTGCGAAGAAGGATGACTGCGCATTGGTTAGCAATGTATGTGAATCTGGTGAATATGGAACAAGCTGTGGAAAACAGGTTAACAAACAGGAAGCAAAAACACCAGAATCCTGGACTTCATTAAGAGTCAGCTCCCCTAGGCTTTGGAAAGCTGCCTGGGGTGGACAGAGTTTGATCTGCATATGCCCCATTCGCACTACAATGGGATCCCAACAAGGCACTGACATATATCTAGCCCACGGGGGTGTGTGCTTCAGGGGACATCTGGTATACTGGGCTGAAAGCATGAAAGGACAGGTGGGAACCGAAAGAGAACCTGTGATGTTCCAGCCGGTCCTCCTTATCTCACGGTGTTGTCTTCCCAGCCCATTCTGTAGATATTCTTGAGAACTATCAGTAATAAATGACGGGTATCTAGGCGGCTCTAAGGCCACCTGGAGATCTGTCGTGCAGTTGGCACTCTCTTCATTTACTTTTTGTAGGAACGATGTGGAACGGGAATGTACAAATTTCCAATCATCCTCTTATTCTCTCACCAATTTTCTGTCCTAAAAGGGAGCAAGTATCGTATTTAATGCACAAACTACTAAATTTTATTAAAAGGCATTGTCCTAAAGATAATGTTTTTGTATAATGACTTAATTTTAGTAAATGAATATGTTGTAGAAGATAAGAAAAATGGGGGGATAAAGAGTATTGAAGTTCAGTATTTGATATGGTTCTCTAGCAGAGCTTAAATTTCTCAAAGGAAGAGCTGTGTCTTGAGTTGATAATTTCAGCATCAAGGACAGTGGCTTTCATTTTGCTAGCACTGTCACTAAGGCACGATGAATGAGTAATTATCTGATTTATTTATCATGTATGCATTTCAACAGATGGTAGAACTTAGGGGTGCATTCCCCATTCTCATCATTCTTTCCAGGCCCTGAAAGCTTCACCCAGATTCCTTCACATCTGTCTGCCTCCTTCAGGGGCATGATCAGTTCCCAGGACCTAGCCATGTTCCAATATGAAACACCACCATGTAGGTCACAGCAAATGAAATCAACTAATACGTCATATCCGGAACGAGTGTTGGCAAACCAAGCCTGGCAGACAGATGGAATTCCAGAGAGAAGGTGCAGATGGACCAGTCAGCCCAGAAGGGAAGATTTCAAATGTTTGTTTGGAAAAGCAAATGTTTCATCTCAGTACAACTTGCATTGTTGTTATTGTTATGGTTGATATTTCAAACCATGAAAATACTTTCAGAAGCATGAGATTTGTTATAAACATCTACTTACCTTGTATCATTTGTTCTTGATGCCTTCCAGAAGATGTCTGCTTTAAAACAAAGCAGTACCCTACAACATTGTCTGAATCCCATTAGTATTATTACTCCTTAATTCAGAATGAAAGCAAAGATTCCTAGCATAATGATCATTAAATGATTTTATTGTATCTTAAGTGTTTCTGAGCAGATCTCTTAAGAATCAGACAAAAACACAAATATTTAATTCCCAAAGAGAGATTGGGAATTATTCCTGTATTGGGATACACCGTGTCTCATTATTGGATTATTTTCAGAAATACACAGAATAGATTCAAAGGAGCTGATTATGGAGAGAAAGACTGTTCATTGTATGAACATAAACCTCTAGGGAGACTAAATCAATTGCTTAAGGAGGCTCTGGTCTAAGTGATATATTTTATTCTAAATTTGTGGGTCTTGTGAGCTGGAGCTAAGTGTGCACTATCACAGGTGTTATTGTTTTACATTGTTTTAGTACTATCCTGGGGAACGGCAGAACCTAACTCTACATTTTGCAGAATTAGTATTTGCTAGTTCTCACTAAATATTTAATAGTATGATATGTTCCACATACTAATCTATTGAGAATTTTAATTTTCTACATTGTGTGTGATTTAGCATTGCATATTATAGAAAACTTTTTAGAACTTACACTTGGGAGAGTGTAGAGAAGTTCACAAACTAAGTTGAGACTCTGCCAACCAAATGGCCCTCTTCCTCTTACATAAATTGTTGGCATTAGCTGACTAGCCCATGGTACAAGTTTGCTCACATGACTGATACTCAAAATGAAATTTTCTTCTTTTTAAATTATTTGTTTGTTTGTTTTTCCTTTTTAAAGAGAGAGAAGGAGAGTGTAAGAAAGAGAATCAATTTTATTTATTTTTCCATCTGGCCTTTATTTTTCTGACACTTAGTTGTGAATGTGGTGCTTGGGTTTGAACCCAGGTCTTCACGCATGCCAGGCAAGTGCTCCAACTGCTGAGCCACTGCTCCTGCCTAAAACTTCCCTTCATTTAGGACCCACTAGAAATGGATATATAGTGAGTCAACTACCATTTTAAGACTCCATCTTTTTTTCTGGGTAGCATCTTCCACTCCCCATTTTATTTTAAATTCAAGTTATAGGATATAACTTGCTAGTACCATAGGAAAATAGTGGCAAACATTTGCCGTAGTGTTCTTTAATTTATCAGGTCTTATTTTTCTTTCAGAATCCTACTCCTTAAATTCCAGTCTCTCTGTTGTGGACCTAATTCATGTCTCCTCTAATGTGGTTGCAATAACCTTAAAGAGAAGAAATCCAAATGAATGCAGAAACAGTCCACCTGCCCAGGAAATATATTTCCCCATGAAATGGTTGGACAATATACAGAGATCTATCCTTAAAATTACACATTTGCTTTATATTTTGTAGTGTATTTTAAGGACTCTCCAAATGTTTATGTGTATAAAATGGAAGTTTACCTTTAATGGAATCAGCATTATAGTCAGTTGCAAAAATTTTTTCTTACAAATAGACTATTACCAATTTCAACTGTAGAAATATTTACTTTTTTAAAATTATATTCATTCTGCACATTTTTCCACAATGTAAAGAATACTAAATGTTAATTTATGGTGTAGGACTTTCCCCTTTCATCAGTCTGGTTTATTTCTTAAGTTCTGGTAAAATAAAACCAGTTACTTAGAATGTACGATTGGAAGTAAATTTCCAGGAATATTTCCAATAGAGAGAAGGGCAAAGAGATTGGCACTCAATTTTAAATAAAGTCAATCATTCATTTAACCCATGATTCAATGAAAGAAATGGCAGAGATTCTACTAAATCCAGAACAGAGAAAGAAACCGTATATTCTATTAAACAAGGAGAGTGAGGAAACAGTGTATTTCCTATAAAACATGTTTTCAGCTGATTTTTTTAAAGAGAGAGAGAATAAATTTTATTTATTTTCATCAGGTTTTAGTTTCTCCAACACACAGTTGTGTATATAGTGCTGGGGTTCGAACACAGATCCTTGCTCATGCCAGGCAAGTACTCTACCTCTGAGCCCACAGCTCCAGCACCTCAGCTAATTTTTTTTTTCTTTTTTTTTGATACTGGGGATTGAACTCAGGGGTGCTTGACCTCTGAACTACATTCCAGACCCTTTTTATTTCTTATTTTGAAACAAGGTCTCACTGAGTTGCTTAGAGCTTCACTAAGTTGCTGAAATTGACCTTGAACTTGTGATCCTTCCTCAGCCTCCTGAGTCACTGGGATTACAGATGTGTGTCACTGTGCCTGGCTTCAGCTGCTATCTTTTGCCAGCCCAAATTTCATATTATTAAATTACTAGGGATTGTAATAACACAAGAAATTCTGAAAAGAAAGAAATTATGCTTTTAGATTTTGGCATTGTAGAAATAAGATTTCATTAACTGCCTTATCAAAGGCTTTAGCCATCAAGAAAAATAGCTTTAAGATTTGCAAATACATTTATCATAACCAACATTCCATTTCCTAATTGATTGCTTTTGGAAGTGGTAAGTCATGTTTCTCTTTTCCTTGAATTCTCTTAATATGAAAATCAATGCTTCAGTACTTAATTTGTAATGATGAAGAAAAACGTAAGAGATCTTTGGTTTACTTTCAAAAGTTAAACTATGCAATAATTATGTTTGTGTGAAAAACAGTTGCAATGGCTAAAAAAGTTTAAAATAACCAATAGTTGGACACAAATTCTGACTTTCTGGATAATAAGCTACTTGTACTCTATTTGACTGAATTATGAGGTTTTAAATTTGACTTTATTCAGCATGTTATTAAATGGATTGTATAATTGAATAAATTTAATACATATTGATTATCATTTTAAAATATATCATGATTTTTAAAGATTTTGAATATAATAGAATAAATGTAATTTCAAATTTTATTCAAATGCTTTTTGAGATTATGTGAAACTAATTATTATAACATTTTCTAAGTAATTATTGATTATTATGGTGCCACAGTTATATCATAAGAACTTGGCTAAATAGCTTTGATTAACAAATATTTTTTTCATACAGGGCTCATTATACAGTATTTTCCCTAAAGGGCATTAACAACCTATTATTGTAGAATACATATTCGTGAAAATTTAAATATGTCTGTAATCTTTAAATCAAGACATTAAATAGCATTATCCTAACACATAAACTCCAGATAAGTTGAAGTGTTATAATAAATACATTCATAATAAAAATATAGCTAAAAGTAGTAAAAGAAAATAATAGTTTTATTAACTTGTATTAGAGAAGGGGTTTTAATGGAATACCAGAAGAGAGATAACTGAGACTATGAACACTGAATTTATTTTTAATTTTAAGGGTAAAATAGAGTATAAATGATAATATATTTGCAACATGTAATAATGACCAGTCAACCTAATATTCATTGTATTTATACAAAAAATAAAAATACAAGAAAATAACAGGTGAAGTCTGTGAGCAAATAATTCATGGGAGAAATGCAAAGTACACAGACACTTACAATAAAATTCTATTACCAGTGATCATGGAAATGAAACTAAAGTAGACTACAAATTTTCAGTTTAGAATGAGAAACTCTGGTGAGAGTAGACTTTTGCAGGGCTGTTGTGCAGATAGATAGGTACTAGAGTTTCAAAAATCAATTTCACTATATCTGGCAAAGTGCATCACTTAGTGCTTTTTTGGATATTCACACAGCTGACAGTAACGGTATCTTCAGAAATCAGGGTTTCTGCGGATTGAATGATTCCTGTCCAAATGCAGGTTTTACCTATGTGATATCCTTAAGAGGTGGGGCTGTTAAGGAAGGAAATTAAGGATCTTAAGAAGAGGTGTCATGCAGCCTTGAGCTTGCATGTCCTTCTTTGCTCTGCCATGTGTTGGCACATAAAGAAAGCCCTCACTAGTTTCTGGTATCCTGATCTTAGACTTCTCAGTCTCCAGAGCTGTCAGAAATAACTTTCTGTTCTTCATAACCTATGCAGGTGATTTAAGTAATTCAGGGATTATAGCAGCGCAAATGGACTAAGAAAGAGTGTCCCAGCATTACCTTCAAAAAGCATAGTAGAAAACAGAAAGACAAATAAAACCCACAAAGTTATACCTGCATCATAAAATGAATACAGACAATATGTGAAGTTCAATATGACTGAAGTGAATGATAGAACACAGCAAATCACTTCAAGTGGTAGCCTAGGCATCTGCCCAGTCACAAGCCTGTTGGCAAGAGCAGGCAAAAAAGGAACTCCTGAGAAGAGAGGAGGGGCTAAGTTAAGACTGATCTAAATCCTCTCAAAGAAGCAAGAGTAGCCTAAGGCTGAGAACAGAAAAAGAATGTCCTGAACAGGAAAGCATGGTCTAAAGAGAGGAACTTTAAAGGACTTACTAATTTGAAAAGGGAAATTTTTAAATGCATACTTTCTCTAGGGAAGAGAGAGAGGGAGAGGAAGGCTTTGGAAATTGGGAAACATTTCACCTAAGATCAGGAATAAGACAAGGATATCTACTAGTTCCATATAATTCAAAATTGTGCTGTTGGCATAATCAATGCAATTAGAAAAGAGAAGCCAACTAGAGTATAAGAATAGGTAAAGAAGTTAAATAATGTTTGTATTCATATGATATGAAAACTAGAAACCTGAGAAGTTCCATAAAATTAATGATAAAGCAAGCTTGAATAATAAAAAATGTAGTGAAGTGATAAGATATATAATTAGCATACAAAGTCATTGACCTTCATATGCACAGCCAATAGCTAGTTAGTAAACACAATAGTATAGAAAATTCTCATTTACAGTAGCCAGGAAAATATTAAAATAAACATAAGAAGCAATGTATGAAATCAAAAGGGGGGAGACCTTCAAAATATTCTAGAAAGGCAAATAGGAAGATGTTTTCTGGAATAACATGATCCAATATTATAAGGATATCAGTTTTGCCAAATTTAGTTTATATGCTCAGTTAAATTCCAAAAGTGATCCTGATTAATCTTTCTGATATATAAATCTGATAACAAAAGCGATGTAGACTTCGTTTCTCTCTAAAAGATAAGGAAGAAAAGTCTAAAATAAACAGTGTTGTATTGTAATCACAGGATAGTAAATATCTACCAAGTCTTTTGAAAACTACCACGGTGCACCCATAGTCTCTTTTGAAAATAAAATTATGGTCTTGCTTGTGTAATGCCATCATTTAGGTGCCCTTCCTTGTATTGATGGTCATCTTTAGAGATGATTTTATTTATCATCAAGGGAATGTAAATCTAATACAGGAAATTTATGGTAACTAATTTGAAAATATGCTTTAATGATAAATTATTTAGGTTTCAAAATATTTTAGAGAATTTAATTTACTTTAGTTGTAATTAATGAACAAGGCTTTCATACTTAAATCTTTATGTACCAATTATACTACGTGGTTTATTTTGTTAGTGAGATGCCATCAGAAGGACATGATATAATTTCCTTTTATCTGCTTTTAATTAAAAGTGTTTTATGATAATTCTATTTCAAACATAATGAAAAGCTTTCATCTAATCCCAACATATAGTAATACTTAAATTTTATTATCTGGTATGGAGAAGATTGTTTTTCATATAAAGAATGCACTTATATGACTATTGTTGAGTTTGTAATAAGGATTAAAACTCAGAGAAATTGTTTATCTCATTTCTAGAGAACAGGAGGTTGTAATACTGTGTGTGTTGGCAAGGGGTTCATTATAGTTCTAGAATGAGAGAGAAATAAAGTGATTCATAAAATATTTCATCAAGTTTTGAAAAAAATTCTTAGAGAAAATTAATTTCAGGGACGTTGAAAAAGTGATGAACTCAAGGTGTGAGATTTGCACAGAATACCCATGTATTGGTATGGAGATGTGCTTCAGCACAAAGCAGGGAGTCTAGACAAACAGTTCTGCTAACATCTAGTGTTGGAGTAGTCATATTAGTCTTCAGATTACTCAGGATTTTCATTACATAGAACTTGAATGAATGTACATTTTCTCTCCTCCCTCACCAGTTTTTCTAAACTCTTATCTAATCACCCAATTCAGTAACTCATATAACTTATAATCTCTGCTGCTTGTCTGTTGTGTTTGTCTGAGTACAGTTGAGGTTTATTTGATATACTCAACTTCTTTATGATACACACTAAGCTACAATCAAGTAGGTATTGATTATACTCTGATGGTAATGAAGAAAAAAAGTGGTGAGCATATTCCTTTGAAGGGATATTCTATTTATTACAAGTGCGGTTCTTTGAAAATTATCACAACAGATTTACAACAGTTCATTCCTGCTTATGATGCCAAATTAAGCTCTGATCTTTTTTTGAAGATATGCTATAGTTATTTCCTTAATTCTCTTCACTGGTAATAGATCTTTTTACAAGCAGAAAATTACCATGACCCTTAGCCACTCTTTCTATCTCCACTGTTTTTCACCACCAATGGAGTGAGTTCAGTGCTATAAGGATATTTAATTGCCAAGACTAAGTGAAGATGACTGGAAATTAGAATTCAAAGGCTGAGTTATCTCCTAGAATTAGGCTGTATTAAAGACTCAGTTATTATTAGGGATAAACTAAGAAAGGCTACAAAAATCAACTTAATTGTCCTGAGCTCTGTGATATGGATCATAAAGTGTTTTCAAAGTTCTTCAAGATGAAAATGTTTGTTCTTAGAAGGTTAATAGGTCACTCAATTGATAATTCCAACACATTCTCTTACATAAAAATGAAACTTCTAAAGCACAAATCAATTTTTATCTTTTTTAAGAAGCAGTCACTATATTTTCATTTTTTTCTTACAAAGAATGACACCTGTGCATGTGTTTCTTGTCTATTGTTCCTGTGGGGTATGTAAACATTTTTAATGCATTTTAATTTATCTATAATATTTTGAAGTGTGTCTCTTAGCATAGACTTTTAGTGGTTTCTTTAGGCATTATATTACATAGTATGAAAGCATTGTTCATTAAGTACAACTAAAGTAAAATAAATTCTCTAAAATATTAAATATACATATTTAATGAATATATATCTCTGGAAAGAGAGAGGGAGAGAGCGGGAGAGAGAGAGAGAGAGAGAAGAAGTCCCTTATTATGGGAAGTAGTTCATATGATTATGGGGACAAAGAAATCTCATAACATACCCCTCTGTAAGCTGAAGAACCAGGAAATTCAGTGGTGAAAATCAGTTATAGAGAGAGTAGAAAAGCTGATGGTATAATTCCTAATCCAAGGCTGAAGTCCTGAGAACAAGGAGCTCCAATGTCTGAGGACAGAAGATGGGTGTCCCAGCTCAAGATGAGACAGTGAGAGAAGTTACCCTTCATCCATCCTTTTTTGATTTTTTCTATTTGGGCCCCTCAGAAGATTAGTTGATGCCCATTTGACAATGGTAAAGGTGGATCATCTTCACTAAGCCTACGGATTTGAGTGCAAAAATGTGATTTTACCAGCTAACTGGGCATCATTTAGCCCAGTCAACTTTAACGTAAATTTAACCATTGCATGTGTTCACCACTTACTCACATTTTACTGATATTGGCATTTGCTAGTTCCAGTATAGAATTCTCACATACTTTTATTTAAATCATTTTGTCTTTAAATCATTTTATCTTCCCTCCTGTATAATATATTTTCCTAAACATTTCCTCTATTTACATTGAAAAAACCCATTTGACAATGATATAATTTTTGCTTCAAATATCAAGCATATTTTAAGAAAGTCCAGAGAAGGAAAGCCTATGGTTTTGGCTTCAAAACTTAGTTTGCTCATTCTTTTAGAAGTGACAAATTGTGGGGCTGGATAGGTGGCTCAGTGGTAGGGTGCTTGTCTGGCATGCTCAAGGACCCAGGTTGGTACCCAGCACCACTTACACAAATAAATACAGAACAAGGAAAAGGTCAGATGAAGGAAAAAATTAAATTCCTCTTTCTCTCTCAAAAAGAAAAAAAATGTGGCAAGTCTGTTAGTTTTCTTTATTTTTCCTTCAGTCCTGAAAGTTAATTTTTCCAGATATAAAATTGTAGGTTGACAGTTCTTTTCTTTTAGCACTTGAAAAATACATTTCCTACTGTCCTCCAGTTGTCATGATGAGAAGCCATTGTCATTTGAATGATTTTCTCTTTATAGGTAAATTGTCATATATTTTCTTCACACTTTAAAGCTTTTATTTTTCTCTTTAGTTTTCAAAAGTTTGATTGTGACAAGACTTGGAATGAATTTCTTTAACTTTATCATATTTGGGATTTTCTTAGCTTCTTGAATCAAAAAGTTTTTCTATTTTTAAAAAAAAATGGAATACTTTTAGACTTTATTTCAACAAATTTTCTTTCTGTCCCATTTACTCTTTCCTGTCTTTCTTTAACTCTAATGACTAAAATGATAGATCTTTTACTAGAACCTCACAAGCCCTCCAACTTATGCACTTTTTATATCTATTTTCCTTTTGTGAGTCATATTGGGAAATCTCTTTTGCTCTATTTCAAATCCAGGAATTCTTTCTTCTGTTCTCTCCATTTTACTATTGATCTACTATTGATCCTATCATCTGTTTGTTATTATTACAATTATTGAAGTTATTGTCTATTGATTATATTGTCTATATATTATTGTCTATTGATTACTATTAATCCTATCATCTGTTTGTTATTATTACAATTATTGAAGTTATTGTCTTTTTCAAATGTAAGATTTAGACTTAGTTGTCTTTCAGTTTACTGAGAATTTTAATTATTTTTACTTACTTTAAATATGCCTAAAATTGTTTATTTAAGATTTTATGAGTGCTTAACATTCTTGGCAGATAATTCCAACTTTAGTGTAATTTCAATACAGTATTGACATTCATTTAATGTATTTGCTCAGTCAAGTTCAGAGTTTTCCTAACTTTTGATACAATGGGGATAATTCTTAAAAATCTTATACTTTATTGGTATTATGAGACTGACAGTGGTTTATAATTTTCAGTTCTAGCAGGTCTACTTGGACGCTGAGTTGTACTATTTTTTTATTTTTCTTTTATTCATGTAGTTGCTGATATGCATGTATGTGTGTGTGGTTTACCTTTGAAATTTCCTCAAAATATGATTCAGAAATAATTTTTCTTTATACATTTTTGATATATTAAGTCCTTTAGAAATGTTTTGTGTGAATGTGTGCTGCCAATGGACTGGTTACTGAAATGAAATGCAGCTTCAAGACCTCATCCCAGGGGCAGGAGCGGTGGCTCAGCGGTTTAGGTGCTTGCTTGGCAAGCACGAGGACCCGGGTTCAAACCTGAGCACCATGTACACAATTAAGTGTTGGAGCAACGAAAGTCATGTGAAAAAACTAAAAAAAGGTGTTTCTCTCTTTCTCTGTCTCTCTCACTGTCCCTCTCTCTTTAAGGAAAAAAAAAAACAAAAAAGATCTCATCCCAGAAAATTTATCCACTGTGATCTAGCCAGGTCCTCCTAGTGAGTCATTAGCAAGCTCTTCAGCCTTCCTAAGGCTTATCTGTTATGTGGCCTACGAAAACTTCCACCCAGGTACTTGGAGATGCACTGATCTTGAATATCATTTTTGCTCACATTTAATATGATCATTGTCACCTCTGTTGCCAACTCCTCTTACTCTTGCTGCTCCTCCATTTCTTCCTTCTGCACCTTTCATCCTCTTTATAGTGTGTGTGTACACACACACACACACACACACACAAACACACAATATGTTCTTAAAATATTCTTTGTAGTAGTTGAGAGGACATTATTTTTCTGTGTTTTAGTGACTCATTACCCTTGATGTTGACACTTAAATTTTTTAAGTCAACAGCTTTCTGATTGTGAATTAGCCTGTTTCTCATTCTAATTAGCAATTATACTCTGACGACATGAATTTGGCATTGTTAAGTTGTGAACAACCAATGCATAAGAAGCAATCCAAGGATAACATGCATGTCAGGTTATTATTTTAATTAGTTCTCATGAGTTAGGCTTCCTGAATATCATTTTATGAAGACATTTTGCCCTTCCAAGCAGTGACTGAGATAGACAGATGACTGCCAGACCAGATTTGATGGAGCAGAAACAAGTTTTTAAAATGTATTTTTAATGTGTTGTTTGCCAAAACCTTGGACAGAGGCTAATGTGCCCTCAAGTAAAATGAGTAGAAAATGACTAGAAACATGCACAGGGAATATAATTAAATAGTTACAAAAATGTGTAGCTATCAAAGTGAGCAAAAGTGTATCAAGTACCTAATTATGGGATATGTAGTCTAAAAGGAATACATTTTTTATACCATGGAACAAACAAATTCCTCTGGATTATGTAAAGATTTCAAACTAAGAAAGAAAAAAGTAAAAATGGAGTTTAAATGAATTAAAAACCAAAAAGAATATGGAAATTGGAGGCTGTTAATCTGTAATATTAACATTGTATTAGAAGATTTTTATAATAAATGGGAAGATAATGATAAACATGCTATTTTTTCATATGAATATTAATTGTATGTCAAAATGCAGTTGATACTTCAGTACTAGTTTTCTTTATCCACAGGTTCAGACTTACCATCAGAGAAAATTTCTACCAATTAGCTGTTTGCTAAAGGGGAATCTTCTTTTCTGATCTTAGGAGGTACAAAGATTGAGGTAAGGTCCAATGGTGGTGCATGTCTGTAATCCCAGTGACTCAGGAGACTGAGGCAGGAGGATCACAAGTTTAAAGCCAGCCTCAGCAACTTAGCAAGACTCTAAGCAATTTAGCAAGATTCTGTCTCAAAATAAAATATAAAAAGGTCTACATATGTGGCTCAGTGGTTAAGCACCCCTGGGTTCAATCCCTGGTACCAAAAAAGGAAACAAAATAAAATAAATAAAAAATGGAGACTTTTTTTTTTTACTTTTTATCTCCCTTGTGGTTATAAGTCTGTCTAAAATTAAGAAACAAAAATTTTCACTGCAATTTTCCATTTTTTTTGCAGCTCTAATAGTTAAAAAGCAATGTGCATGATGGTGAAAGTTTTAAAAGTAGATAAATAAATAGAAGTGGATAAGCCTTACTTGCCACATTGAAGATGGCAATCAGCCTACCTTGATGGGAATTCTATTTCCATTTGATTTCAAAGATATTGCTTTATCATTCTATCATTTTGAGTTTTCTTTTATCATTCAATATTTTATAGTATTCTTTATGAATACAAATAAGTAAGCTATTTGAGCTGAAATTCTAGACATTTGCTTTAACCCTCTCCCATGTATATCTAATTGATTTGATTAGCACCAAGATGTGAGCTGAACTCATTAATTGCAGATATAGAGCCCTTGAAAGGAGACAAGATTGCCTTAGGACACTCCAAAGAACAGAAATTTCCAAACTGGGGGCAAATGACAAGGTATAGTCTCTCTGCCTCCCCCAGTGTTGTCTGCTCATTATGCCAATAGGACAGGAGTTGCTGATGGGGGCAGGGTGGAGAGGAGGACTGTACCTATATTGCACAATGAGGTGCTGAACACTTTTTGTATGGATTGCTGCATGTAAAATGTTCTACTCATGGAGCTGATTTAGTATTTCTGTGCAATAATCTAACCAAGTTTTGCTTGAGTGCTTTCTTTTCAGCCAAGCTTAAGCTGTTCTGTCACCTAGTGTCACACTGCTGTCTAGCAACACTGTCTAGGGTTTTGAAATCTGCTTGATGTCTGACTTAAGTTACTTAGTGATCTTAAGGAAGCCACAGTTGCTGATAAGAAGAAAGGAAGTAGGTGGGAGTGAGAAGGTACAAGAGAGGTAATCTTTTTACTTATTGATATTCAGTAAAAACAACTGGCTGATTCTGTGTCAACAAGGTAATTATTGAAAAAAGCCTAGTTTTTTAAAGAATTATTTAAAATAAGAGTTGTAAAGCTATGTATTATAGAGACTTTAACCCTGAAGAGATCACAGTCAATGACAATCTAAGCAAATAGTGTACAAAAGGCTGCAGGGGAGCTAAATGTAGTGGACAGGAAGGCTTTCTTAATGGAACTCATTCCTGAGCTTAATTTCAAAGGATGGGTAGGAGTTAGCCAGAATAAGCAATGAGAAGATAGAGGCATTCCAGTCACAAAGTATAGGACAAACAGGTTCAAAAATAGGAAAAGCATGATTTGTTCTATGAAACAGAATCAGAACTTCTGGCACATTAAGTGTAGGACACGATATGATGGGAGACTAATATAAAGCAGGGCTTTTCAGACTTTAATATATTTTCAAATTACCAGGAATCTAGTTACCATTTAGGTAGTGATTCCTTAGTTTTGATTGCATTTTGGTTGAAATATAAAATCATTTTGGTAGACTTTTCTATAAAGAGATTCTGTTCTCATCTGAGGCCAAGAGTGGACTAGACAGTCATGTTAGCTTGTTTCTCAGTGAAAATTACCAAGTGGGCTTTGTGGTTTGATGTGGTTGATACCTGTTATGGTTTGGATGTGAGGCGTCCCTCAAAAGCTCATGTGTGAAATAATCCAAAAAGGCTTAGAGGTGAAATGTTTGGGCCATGACAGCCTTAACCCAATCAATGAATTAATATTCTAATGGAACTTAATTAGGTGGTTGCTGGTGGAGGTGCTTCGTTGTGGACATTTTGGGGGTATATATTTCATATTTGGCAATTGGAGTCTTCCTCTGCTTCCTGATTGCAATGCCTTGAGACACTTTCATCTACTGCACTCTTGGCATGATGTTCAGCCTCATCTCAAGCCCTGAGGAATGCAACTGGCTTTCTATGAACTGAGACCTCTGAAACAGGAGCTCTCAAAATTGTTTTCCTCCTAAATTGCTCTTGTCAGTTCGTTTATTCACAGCAGTGAAAAAGTTGACTTAAACAATGTACAAGGCTTCTGTGAGGTGGGTTAACATAAATATGTCTCTTTGAAACAGGGTCAGGATTAGGGTGAAGAAAGGACCAGAAATCAAGAGGGTGAACCAAATTGAACATTTTTTTTAAAGAGGAAAGGACAGAGAGAGAGAGAGAGAGAGAGAGAGAGAGAGAGAATCAATTTTTATTTAGTTTTTTCACATGGCTTTCATTGCTCTGACAGTTAATGTACATGGGTGCTGGGGTTCGAACCCGTGTACTTGTGCGTGCCAGGCAAGCACCATAACCCCCGAGCCACAACTCCAACCCCTAAACTGAACATTTTAAAAGGTGATTTTGTTTTTGTTTTTGGCTCAGACTCCAAGGTCTCTGTTGAGCCCTATTACTGATTTTTACACTTGAGTTATTTATTTCAGCTTAAAATTTTGAATTAATTTTGATATTTTAGAAGATTGCATTAAAGTATTAGTTATATTATTTACTGACTTTCTGATGATTAGGTTGATTGAGGTGGCTGGGTAGGGGCAGGGCATCAGGCAGCCTCCATGCTGAAGGAACAACCAATCAGACACTGGCAGATAAAACCCAATCACATTTTGCAATCACCAGATGATCAATGGAGTCCCCAGCCAATCCTTGAGGGATGAGACCCCAAACTTCCCTGCCCACCCCAGACTATAAAGTTGCTGCTCAGCCAGGCCATGTGCAACTTCCCCAGCTCGCTGTCACTCTAGCAGGCTGGTGAACCTCACCGGAGAGACCCGATTCCAACACAAAGGCTTTGCTCAGCCACTTTTAGGTCTGACTCCTTTTTGAACATCTTCATTCTGATTTTCAGATTTGGTGCTGGGAACACCCACGTTCCTGATTTTTACATTTGGTGCTGAAACCTGCGAGGGTTTCCGGGCCTCCCACATCGGGATTGAGGTCCACCCTCACCCATAGAGGAACCAGGAAGCTCCTGCACTGTTTGTTTCCATTCATCCTGGCTGACAGATGTAAGATAAATTACCTTACATTTCCCTTGGCCTTCTGGTAGCACTCTCTCTGTTCTGGAGGTCTGTCTGTAAGTCGTGCACATGCCACAGGCCTCCCTGCCTGTTCTGTTCAGGACCTGGCAGACTGTGGAGATGTCCTGATCTGGGGCTTGTTCCAACTGTTCTGTTCTGGGACCCCACAGGCTGAGAAGATGTCCAGGCCTCAGTCCTCCTGCCAGTTCCTCATGTGAGTACAATCAGAAGTTGGGATGTCTCCTTCTGCTCCTGTTCACCACTGAGTAATACTGAAAGGCCATGAGAAACATTAATTCCTATCTGTAGTTTCAAATCCTCACTGATTTGGGCTATTACTGTTGCTGGACAGAGAATTCAGAGATGCCTCATGCTCAGGCCTTTTGGGATTTGTGTTCTTGTCTTCCACACCTGACTTACTTAGGCCAATCCTCTTCCACGTCCCTCCTGTAGCTACAGTTCCTCCATCCCTTTCTCCTGTAGCTGTGGCTCCTTCTCCTCCTCCAAACCTTTCCCTCATTCCCTCTATATTTAAAACTGTTGCTTATTAGTGTTTTGCAGAAATACTACTAAGAGAAAAATCTGAATTAACACATGCCGTCACCTACAGGACAGATAAGATCTAATGCTGACTTCTACCGTTATTAAACAAAAGGGGTAACTATAAAATTGTAACATAGTATTCCACTTTAAGACTGATGAAACTGGCCTGCTGGATGTTTAATACCAACACCAGATTATCAACATTAAGATAATTAAAAGGGATAAGAAAAATAGTCAATATTTTGGCCCTTGTCCTATTTGGTCAGCCAAAACTCAGGGGAAAATGGAAGTTCTCTACAGGCGTGGCAACTCTGGGTAACATGGCCTCCCAAACAGGGGATCAGGTGACCCTAGAGAACAGAAAGCCACATAGTGTACATTCTGCTAAAACAGGAAGGTCATTGGGCAGGGAGATGTCCCTAATGCTTCCAAGCAAAGTCACAAGTGGTCAACAAAACCCTAATCAATCCTGGAAAAAGGCACAACTGATAGTAGAGCCAAGAGGTTTTTCACCAAGTTCCTCAAGAATGACCCTGACAAATCTCAGCTGACTTGTAGCAATAGATAGGAACAATATCAATTTTGATCAAGTTGGTCTTAATCACCTGGCAGGAGAGTATAACCAAAGCTCAGTCCTACATGGGCATTTAGCAACAAAGGAAATGACTTTTTTAAAAACATTATTTGAAATGCATGTTTATTACTTCTCTGAAAGGTAAATAAAACTGGAAGGTTATACAGCCTAAGGAAATAACTCTACAGACAGAAGTTAACAATAAAGAGTAAACTGTTCTACAGAATCACATGGACTACAGCCCAAGGAAAAGCTAAAAGCCACATTTAGAGGATTTTCCCTATTTCACAACTCTTCAAAGAACTTTTGTTACTGTTACACTTCCTCTACCTCAGTACCTGGCAACCAAACCAGGCAGGTCTCTTCTTTAGTGTTTGCTCCTCCAGGATTTTTTTTTTTTTTTTGGTATAATGTCACCATGACAAAAAAATTAAGTTCCAATATGCCCTTTGTTTTTTGTGTGCCCTCAGCTTTAGTTCCTCAGCTGAAACTATACAGTGAAGCTGAATTAATCCGGCTTGCTCAAAATCCCCTCCCTAGGGCAAAATGGGCCATTTTCCTACCGGTAGTGGTCAGACTGTCCCTAGTCTCCTCACTTGCTGCCTCTGGGTTGGGGGCAGGAGTCCTTTGTTATACAGTCACTGCCACCCAGAGGCTAGAACAGCAACTCCAAGAGGCAGTAGAGGCATCTGCTGCCTCCCTGGCCTCTCTACAAAGACAAATAGCATCTATTGCCCAAGTTTCCTTGCAGAATTGCTGAGCACTAGATCTCCTGACAGCAGACCAAGGGGGAGCATGTCTATTCCTAGAAGGAATGCTGCTAGTACATCGATGAAACTGGACTGGTCGAGAAAAACCTTGGAACTCTCAGAAGTCTGAGTGAGAGGCTTAGGCAGCAACAATCAGATGACTAAACTCTACTCTTGTCACCTGGCTGACCCCCATCCTTACTCCCATATTATTGATAAGACTCCTTCTAATGACTGCTCCCTGTATCCTCAGGTTTGCCTGAAACTGCATGAGCGAGGTCACTGGAGTAACTTACAACCAAATGCTTTTGCATCCTTATAGATACCTCCCTACCAACAAACCAACACCTGAACCTTCCCCTCCCCCACAATGCCCCATAAATAGCAGAAAGTAGCCAGATGGAAATCGATGCCCTATATCACCAAAAAGGTTGGGATGTTAGGTTGATATCAGGAGGATGGGTGGGGGCAAGGCATCAGGTAGCCCACGCCCTCAGAGCACTAGATGGGGTCAGGGCATCAGGAAGCACACGCGTGTACAAGAACAGCCAATCAGACGCTGGCAAATAAAACCCACAAGGCAAATCTGTACACCAGCCAAGTAGGCTGGAAGAGAACTGATTTTTTTTTAAAATCACTTTCTTAAATTATCAGAAAAGTTCTATTTGAGTAAATTCTGTCTAAATTAAATATAGAAGAGAATTCCTTCATCTCATCTCAATCTGTTGACTTTACGTATTTGATAAATATTTCTAGGTTGTAATGTATGATATATGAGATGAATGTAGAAAATTCTGATTGTGAACAACGAAGGAATATAGACAAGTGAAATACAAACAGGCAGAATTCACAAGTCAGCTAAAGTGAACTGCAAAAGAAAATTAATTTTAACTGTGAGTTAGAAACCATGAGGTTTCATAAAATACCCATGAAGAACACAATTAAAATGTTTTTCATCTTATAATACAACATGAATGAGCTAAGACTGTGTGTACCTTTATTGCCTATGAATTTTGCTTTCTACCAGCATCATACTTGTAATTGTTACCTTTTAGAAATTTACTTTTTCTTTTCTGCAGTTTTATTTTGGGGTGGGGGAGGATTTAACCCAAAGTACTTTATCACTGAGACACATCCCCAACCCATTTTTTGTTTTGTGGTAGGGTCTCTCTAAGTTGCTCAGTGCCTCACTAAGTTGGTGAGGTTGGCTTTGAACTTGGGATTCTCCTGCCTCAGCCTCCCAAACCATGGGGATTACAGGAGTGTGCCATGTCCCTGGCTTTGTTTCCTCGTCTGCATTTTCTGTACAAACTATGGCAAAGAGTAGGTGTTTGAGTTCTGAACACCCCCTGCCCTTAGGGGCTGCAGCTCTGCAACGCAGCAGACATCTGTTCCTATCAAATGCTGCCTATTCTGCGGAGTTGCATATTTCACTCTTTCCTTCCCCAACATTAACCTTCAATTCCTAGAAATCAGTTCTCAGAAGATAAATGCAGTTCATTTTAAGGTCAAAAGACAACCAAATTGAGAGATGAATGGAAATGAAAAATACATTTCCCTTTTAAAGTTAAAAAAAGTCCAGTCATTAAGTTGAGAAATAGAAGAAAAGAGATTATTTGACACATCATGCAGAAGACCAAGGGCTGAACTTTGTAATCTAACTTAAACTGCTATGATCCTCAGTTTACTTATTTTTAAAATGGGGAATAACAAAATCATTTTGCTGCTTTGAGGACATACTAAGCCATTGTTTTTAAAGTTATAAGCAATGTCTGGCAATGGCAAACTTTCAATAGATGATTATTGTTAATACTGCAGAAAAATCTAGAATCTGAACATGCCACAACATATATAATACACCACAAATGCCACACTCTCATGTAAATATACATGTGGCAAAAATAGTTTCATGTAAGGATTGAAATACACACACATGCACAATGTGTGCACAGACACATGTACGTGTATGTGTATACATTTGTATTTCCACCTTAAAGAAGGCCTTAAATTATTAGCACTACAGAAATTAGATGGTGGTAATACAACTGTATTTAGCAAGTTGGAATTCTTTGAAATGACTCTCAAATTTTATTTCCAAAGAACATTAATTTTTCCTGATATGTAAAAGGAGGAAAAATGCCTTTTCCTAAAACTTTTGTTGGTGTTAGTGGTATCTAAATGTATGACAGGTGAGTCCAGACTTCAGGCATCTGTTCAGTATTTTAAGTGAAAGAACATGTACAGGAAATTACAGCTATTAGCTTGAGTTTTCACCACTGCAAATAAAAAGCAGAAAGGATTTGGGGGTACCTAGGACTAAGAGTTCATTATCATCTTAATTAACCCTCAAGATTGTCAATTACTGAGATTCTTAAGAGCAACTTCATTTTTGGAAATCAATTTTTGGGGTGATTGGTTGATATCTCTCTTTAGGATAGAGTCTCTGCTTAGTGGGACAAGTAAGAGGAAATAAAGAGAAGAAACAAAGGCAGAGGAGAGGTGCTTGGAGTCAAACTCACATCTATGAGGCAAACTACCATTCCAACCATTTGAGCAGAAGCATGTGTGGAGGAATATAATCATGTAAACCATTAAGTTTTATGAAAATCTATGCACAAAACAGGTTGAACTCATGATGCAGAACTACAAGGACCTAAGAGGTTTTGATGATGTAGATGATCCGGACATTTTAAATGAATGAAAATGTGAAACAACTTGGAGACAATTCAGAATGGAGTGCCATTATTAATGTCCATTCAGCTGGCTATTCCTTCACATGTGTGTTTACTGTGTACTTTCTGAGTGACACCAGGACCCCAGGCACTGTGTTGGAAGAGTAATGGGTTAATCTTATAGACAGACATCTTTGCTTCTCGTTGTCTAAAACTTCTAGCATATGATGCGACTCAATGTGTTCTCAAAAGATTTTTGTTAAATTCACTTGAAATTGAAATTGAGTTACTGTCTGTATGAACAGGTAGCCTGAAGCAGAACAAAACACAAATCTATGTTAGAAGTAACTACAAAAGGTGGAGATAATAAGGGCCAAGAAGGGGGACTCTCTGGCATGAGTGTAATGGAAGAAGACAGAAGCTATTGGAAGAACAAATGCCAAGAGGAAATATGAATCTCTGTGACAGTGAAGAGATCAGCTGGGTGGGTGGGTTGTACGTGTTGGAAGTGGTGAATATGATTAGACAGGTGTGGTGAGACCAGCTTGGAATTTTCAATTTTGTCTTTTAGAAAACTGCCAGCATTTAAATTCAGAAAAACATAATAGATTGGAGCATAAAAATATTAGAGGCCAAAGAAGCAAATAGGGGATTGCTTTAGTAATTAATAAGAGATAATTTATTTGTTTGGTCTACTCATATGATGCAGGTTCAAGTATCTAACGTATAACATTTTTAATGGAAAGAGCATGAACCTTTGGTGGAAGACAGGTACAGATTTAAATTCTGGTTCTGCTGCTTTCTGGTTGTATGCTGACTTTTGGAAAATAATTTAATATTGCATGCCTCTGTTTCTTCATCTGTAGATAAATGTAGAACGCTTACATTACAGAATAGCTAACAGTACAGAAAAGATGTTCCACAAATGTCAGTTATCTTCCCTTCAAATGATACATAAATCCCAGCCTCTTCATAGCATGGGTAACTTGACCCTTACCAAGAATTTAGTCCATAGAAAGCTCTGAACTTAACCTGTTTATCATAATCATTAAGGAGAGTTAGTCCAGTATCCCTGGACTCTGAAACTTCATCCTTTCTTGCTCTGACATCTTTGTCCTTCTCCCACCTCCACTTCCTACACCCTTTTCTCTCTATATATGTACAATGGTCTGAATGTGTCCTCAAACTTCATGTATTAGAAACTTCATCCCCAGTGCAATAGTGGTGGAATGCATTTGAAAAGGTGATTAGGTCATGAGGACTCTGCCTTCACGAATGGGTTATTGTCATTAGTGCATGAGTGGATTGATTATTCTGGGATTGGCTTGTTATAAATATGAGTTTGGCCCCTTTTTGTCCTGTGTTTTTTGCCCTTCCTTCTTCTTCCATGGGATGACATAACAAAAAGGCACTCACCAGATGCTGGCACTGTGATACTGGACTTCCCGGTCTCTAGATCTCAGAGAAACAATCATCTTTTCTTTATAAATTACCCAGCCTATGACAATCTGTTATAACATAAAAAGACTAAGACACTGAATCTTTTCCTGCATCTTTCTTTCTTAGGAACTCACACATCCATACCCATACACCCTGCACTCTGTATTTATGAATATCCCTCAGTCATCTGCATTGGTGACAAGGAAACCCTCATGGATAACTTATGTGTGTATTTGTTTGAAGTTTGAAGATGAGGATGATCATTAGATCTTTTCTTGGTGATAGTAATACCTCCCATAACCTTTCTACCTGTTATCAGAGGGTCATATTTCTGTTCCTCTTTTTCCCCGCAACTGCTTGAACTCTACAATGAGGAGAAGCTTGATTGTCAAATGGAAACGAGTGATGCTTCCTTTCTTAAAGTGAAAAGATGCATGGTTTAGCAGAAAGCATACAAGGGTTGGACATTTTGGGATTCAAAGTTTTGCTTTGTTCTGTATACACCAGATGTGAAAACTTAGAACATCTATCTTTGCCTATTTGAGTTTCATTTCTCACACCAAAAATGGGAAGACACTAAGTTCTTCATTACAGAGCTGTTGAATTAAGTGAGCCATTTTTACGTAAAACTCCTGACACAGTACCAGTGACTCATCAATTTCAATTGACCTCATTTAATTTCTGGAATCAAACTATTCTAGTTTGAAATGCTGGTTCTACCACTTACTAACCATTCAGCCTTCTGACAACTTATTTGACCTTTATGCATCCTCTTCCTCATTGATAAAATGCACATAATAATGGAACAAATCTTAGATGCTGTAATTATTCAGTGAATTAATGCAGAAAAGCTTAGAAATACCTGTTCTAAGGCAATTATTATGTTCTAAGGCAATTATTATGTTCTAAGGCAATTATTATGTTCTAAGGCAATTATGAAGTCCTCAATAAATGTGAGCTAATGTTATTTTTGGAACTGCTACTTTCTATTGTCTTACTTCTAGAATCTAGTACCGTTATGCTTTCTTTCCAATATTAGTCTTGTCCTATCCATTTTTGCTGCATCCTCTCATGGAATGCTGTTCACCTCTGAGCTCCTGAAACTTACCACTCGCAAGCAACATTTACAAGAAATTCTCCCCGACCCCCCACCCCTTGCCTTGAGACCACAGCTCTGCCTCCACCCACATGGGAAGCCATAGTAATGAGTGATTAGTCAGAGAAGTTTCTGGCATCAGGGATTTCTACCTGCAGTAATGCATGACCTAATAGTTAGATGGGTTCAGCCGTGACAGTCCAGGCACATCCATCATCCTGGGCTAGCTGGCTGGAAGTCAGTGGCAGAGCAGCAGGAAACAGCAGGTAAAATGGCCTCAGGTAACGCACTGAGGCTCAGCATCGGGGCTTCGGTTCCTGCCTGGTGAGAAATCCACAGGAATAAACCACTCTCTTCATTTGGAAAGATTAATGGGAACAGGGATACAAAGTAGGAATCAGTTGTAGAAAAAGGGACCCTCACTCACCATTTCAGAGCTAGCAGCAAGACAAGCAAAGAGAGGAGGAACTCCCATTTATTGAAGAGTGAGTCATGAGGTTGCCCTGATTTAGTGAAAAATCCACTGTGCATGTGGGCTTCTGGATTTGGTAGGAATAAGAGGGTAGAACTGCATCACCTACAAAACCCACTGGGAAAGGCTGAAAGAGGCCTTGTTGAAGATGAATTAACCTATCTTGCTAGAAAGGCTTAGGTAAGGCTATGTTTAATGTCTGATTTTGGACAACACTAAAGTGAGGGTGAAAAGCTTAATACTTCTCTTTTAGGATCTAGAAATCCATTAAAACTTCATTTAGTGCCAGTTATGGTGGCACACCTGTAATTAAAGCTACTAGAGAGATTGAGATAGGAGGATCACAAGTTTGAGGCTAGCTTGGACAATTTAGTGAGGCCCTACGCAACTTAGACCCTGTCTCAAAATTTTTCAAAAAGTAAAATGAGCTGGCAATGTATCCAGTGGAAAACCACCCTGGATTCAATCCCTAGTACTGAAAAACAACCATAGCAACAACAAAAAAAAAACCTTTCAACAGAGACATGGAAAATGTAGTTGGGTTTTAGGATGCTGTTACGTTTGGTATGTAGTATGTATTCAAGGTGTGAAGGACTATGATAGGTAAGAGATAATTGTGTTAAAAATCCAGGTTTGAGGGGCTGGAGCAGTGGCCCAGTGGTTTCGGTGCTTGCCTGGCAAGCACGAGGACCCGGGTTCAAACCCCAGCACCACATACACAACTAAGTGTTGGAGCAACGAAGGCCATGTGAAAAACAGAAGTTTTTTTCTCTCTTTCTCTGTCTCTCTCACTGTCCCTCTCTCTTTAAAAAAGAAAATAATCCATGTTTGAGGAAAAAGCTTGTTTGTGTCATTAAAATGAAAATGTAAGATTTTGAAGATAGATTTGGATTTAGCTTACATTTAGATGAATTAATATGAAAATATAAACTAAATGCATTTGTATTAGGTATTCTTGTAAAGATGTTTCTGAGAAGTAAGTAAATTCTGTTCTCTTTGGATTGTTTAAATTAACAAATAACTTCTGTGTAAAGATAGATATAATACCTGTGTTTCAAAACTTAATATAATGATAAAACAGCTAACAAGAGTGGAAGAGACAATATCTACCAAGATTGTGTCTGACAAAGTCCAGACTTGGGGAAGGGCTCGGCAAAGCCAGCATTTCAGGATATTGCCAAACCCATCCCTTCTGGAAATTGGTTATTTACTCAAATTGGAAATAACTGTTAGGGATTAAAGAGAAGGGTCTTCTCATTATATGAAAGTCATGAAGGATGAAGCTATACTGACTTTGAAGCAGGGTTGGAAATAAAAAGCAAAATAGTTGGAACTAAGGAACAAAGGAAACAGTATATGTAAACATTGCCTTTCTTATCTTTGTAGAAGTTATGTTTTAATTTCTTAGCCCATAGCTTAGGATGCACAGATATCTTAAGATTAACAATTATAGGACTTAGGATAGCTACTGAATGTCTGCTAAGGTTACAGTAACAGGGTGGTTTTGGGTTAGAGGTTAATTAGGGTAGAAGGGCCTATAACATAGTTAAATAAGAAACATCTGAAGGGAAATAGGGAGAGTTTTGGGAAAGTGTTTGTTCTCTGCCTTTTATCAAAATAGGTATAGAGAACTAAGAACAACATTATCCTTTCTGAAAATAAAGACTTTTTGTACAATACATGAAACAGTTCATGAAGATTTGACCATGAACTAATGATAAAGTGGATCGTTTTGTGTCTGGTGCTCTGAAATAGTTTAAATGGTTACAGGTGCTCAATTTGGTTAACGAGGCAGATAATGAAAGCATTGTTGATGCACCTGTATAAAAGGGTTCAACCACAAAGAACAGCCGGCATTTTGCTAGAGGAGGATGTTGTGTCCGCTAGCAGCTTGCTCCGGAGTTCCAAGTCGTTCCTGCGCGTCGACTCCACTCGTCCTTCCTGAACCCTAAGAGTTACTGCGACTGGCCCCTGCTAGAAGGGTAAGAAGAAAGAGTGAAAGTTAAGATCTATTTCGTTGCCATGATGTACTCTGAGGTAGGAGTTTCTCTGTGTGGCAAATGCAACTGTCTATACAATTGAATTTACTGGTGAATTTATGAGGGGTTATTCAAAGAGTGACCTTCCCTAATGCAGGCCTGGCAAGGAAAGCAATCCTGATTTTTGCAAATGTTCTAACCTTTTTGCTTCAAATGCTCCAAGGTGATTTTCATTTTGTTTTTATTATTTTTCAAAGTAAGCCTGATAATCTCAAATTTGCTCAACAAACTGTTTATATTACTTTTGGCAATAAAACCTCTAATAAGAATATGCATTGTTTAAATAGTACATCTTAATTTTACATTTTGTAGAGTTCCAGGTTCTCTCAGCTGTTCCGCCGAAGAAAATGCATATGTGGATACCAGAATAAAGCAAAAAAAAAATGAGAAATAAGTTTATAGGCTTATAAGGTTAGTGATCACTTTCCTTTAGGCAACTGGACAATATTATCATGATGATGGACTTCAAAATCATGGAGTCATAACCCATGAATGATCCAATAAAAGAAAGGTTCAGAGAAATGTCTTTCAAACTGCAGACCCTGATGACATCAGCAATCCTCCTAAAATGGATTTAGTTTTTGTAGTTAAATCACAGCATCTACATATTTAATAAGATACTTAAGCAATATAAACCCATGCTAAAATTTAAAAATCACTACTTTATCTTTTTCTGACATATATCCTCCTTTTTCTCTTTGGACTTATATTTTTTTTTCTTGGTTCTAAATGAGGACCTATTAGAGTGGAAATTCCATCTGAGACATTCAAAATTGAAAATGCCAAATTGTGTGTGTGTGTGAATGCACATGCAGAATTGTGCATATTAAATATATGGCAACTTTTACACTGTGCCCTGAGTGGAAGATTGTGCTGTGTTGTACAACTTTTATGTCATGTTTTAAATGATAGAATATTAGCCCAATGAAGATTGCCTCTGCCAGGCTCTCTTGCAGGAGTTTGAGAATTGCAACTAGATCTGGAAAGGGAGCATTTATATGTATCATATCCAAGGTTGTTTCATAAAATATCAAAATAATTCTATTTCAGAGACAGTTAGTGAAGGACTCCAGATGGGGTCATGATTTGTGACTTTCTTCCAAGCATGTAGTTTCTCTTTCACTCTTGAGGTTCCTAAATTCCTAGTTATTCTGAACACACAGGAACTTGATTTTTCCATACAATGTACTATTTTATGACCCTTTCCTCCAATGTCACCCTGTTTCTTCTGACTATAATTACCTCAGTTTAATTTGTCCATGCCGTTATTTATCAAGGTAAAGGATAACTAGTCTGATAAGATTAATAGGCAATGATAGTTAATGGCTTGATTGTTTCTCATTATTTAATTAATGTTACTTTAAATTCATTTAATTAATGAAAATAATTAAGTTCTCTAACCCGAGGTTAGAGAATTTGAACTTTTTACTTTTTTTCTTTGTTCTCTCCCCAACTCTTGTTAATGGTGTAGCACACACGTTGCTCAAGCCAAACAAATGAGTCTTCCGTATTCATACAACCTGTGGCATCTGATTTTGACTCCAAGCTGTCCTTATACTTGGTAAAGTTGTCTCCAAATAGAATTCCATCCCAGGCTAAAATGTTCACCTACATCCTTAGTCTTCCTTAAAAATCCCTGACCAAATTCATCTCTCTCTCTCTCTCTCTTTCTTTCAAAATATGGTGGCTCTAATGAGATTCATTCAACAGATATATATTGTCAATATAAAAGGCACCAGGCAGTGGGGATATAAAGAGAATATAATTCTGGTTTCCAGAAATTCATTATGCTGTGAGTATAAATGAGCAATTATAAGAAGAAACAAGAGATGGCATTTAAGGAATTATGTCCAGTAGAGAAGTGCAGTCTCTGATTATTTAACATGTAAGGTGTACGCATTTGCTGTGCTAAGTATCACTATTGATGCTTTTTTGTTTAGAGCTGCAGCTCTGTGTGGTGATTTGGATTATACTATTTTAGATCTGCTTAGGATCTTTGCTGAGACTGATAAAAAACAGAAAAAGACAAGGGACCTCTCAATGCTAAAGAATATTAAGAGAAAGCATCCAGAGGGAAAGCTGGTATACTTGGAAGTAATGTGCCAGTTTTAGGCTTAAATTCAGAGGCTTTGTCCCTCCATCTTGGAGACTCTCCTATTATGTGAACAAGCCCAAGCTAGCTGCTGGATCCTGTGACAGAAGACCCAGAACCACTGTCACCTGATGGGAGCTAGTACCCAGAGACTGCCAGCTCACCAAAGATACAAGAGCAAATACAACGTATCTGAGTAAAGATTGACACATACCTACAGAACTGTCCAGCTGATCCATAAACTTAACAAAAATAAATCATTTTTCCTTAACCCACAAAGTATACAGGTGGTGTTTTATTTGGTGAACACTAAGCTTTAATTTAAACATTCAATTAGTAACTAAAAGGACTGAAGTAGGAAGAAAAATAGTAATAACTAATATAATAGCGTGCATTACAGAGCATGTATTTGTGAATTTATGTATGTGAATGCTGTTGTGTGTGTGTGTGTGTGTGTGAGTGAACTGAAAGCCACCCTGATGATAAATATTTCATTCTTTTACAACTGAGGAAACTGAGCTCTAAAGTAATGAAGTTACCTTAGTAGCATTACAATGCTCTAAGAGACAAAGTAAGCATTTGCAATCCATGTTCTTAATGTCTACCTTGTATCTTATCTTGCATTGCCTTTCAGTGAAAAGAGGAGATCAGAACTGATAGTGTGCCATAGAACGCTCCATATGTGGGCTTCCTATGGACTGTCTCATTAATTCTGTGGTTTCTTTAAAAAGCAACAACAAGAACAAAAAAGAGGAACAGTGAGAGAGAGAGAAAGATCCAATTTTATTTAGTTTTTCATGTGGGTTTCATTCCTCCAACATTTAGTTGTGTATGTGGTGCTGGGGTTTGAACCTGCATCCTTGCACATGCCAGGCAAGTGCCAGAACCACTGAGCCACTGCTCCAGCCCAATTATGTGGCTTCTTAAAAAGCCATAGTATAATATCAGTTCCCTCCAATATGTAAGAATATGTCAAATGATAATAAAAACCATGTTGCCTTTGATATTATCTATCATATTTCCATTGTTTCATTATCCTCATCTAATAAAGAAATGCTGATAAAAGTTTCATGCCCAGGAATGAACTGTGTTGGATAACTTGTGAGTAGACTGGGCTTGCAGTTCTTGAATACACGGTCACATAGTTAGAACTATTCTGCCTATGCCTGAGGTAGCCTCTAGTCTTCATTACAGTAGTTCTGAAGCTCTCAGTTAACCGAATGACAGTAATGACATTTTCTGCAAGTGGGAACTAGTACAATAGCTTTCAAACACCAATGTACTCTTGCCTTTTTAATGAGCAACCATTTTAGGGGAGTGAGAGTTGGTGTCTCTTCTATAGGTATTATTTGAGTATGTTAATCAGGATTCTTATGATGTATTTTCTGAGGTACAGGTTGATTTAGGTGTATGGTTCCATGCATTTTGACATGTTTATGTTGTCATGCTACTACCAGTACAATTAAGTTATAGAATATTTTAATCAACTCCAAAATTTCCTAAATACTTTTGGAAGATGTAAATCCCCCTTCACCAAATCCAGCGTCTGGCAATCACTGGTCTGATTTCTGACCCTATAATCTTACCTATTCTGGAATCACCTAAACAGATTGTCACATAAAACCGTATATTGACTAAAATTCATAACACAATTCTTCGTAAGGCACTTACATTGCTCTAATAGGTTGTTTTTATTGCTGAGTAGTGTTCCATTTTATGAATGTTCCACAATTTGTTCATCTATTCCCAGTTGAAGAATGCAAATTATTTCTAGTTTTTCATAATTATGAATATAGCTATAAGGAACATTCACAGTGTATGGACATAAATTTTTATTTTGGAGACACTAAACACCTAAGCACAGTATTTCTGGGTTATACTCTATTATAAGCTTGGTGTTTGCTTCCTCTTCAAACTCATACGTTGAAAACCTAACCCCCAATGTGAAGGTATTAGAAAGGTGGTCCTTTCTAAAGAGATCTAGATGACATTATGAGGCTGAAGCCCCTATGAGAAGATTAATGCATTTATGAAAAGAAGAGGGAATGGAGCTTCCTTTCTGCTACATGTGAGGACACAGCAAGAAGCTGACCATATGCAAGTCAGGAAGAGACTGAATCTGCTGCGCCGTGGTCTTGGACTTTTGATCTTCCAGACCTGTGAGAAATAAATGTCTTTAACTTAAGACATTTAAGTAAAGAAAGTGTTCTTTACTCAGAGAAATACATGTCTTTTACACAGTCTATTGTATTTTGTTAAAGAAGCCTGAATTTACTAAGATGTAAGATAAGTATCAATTTCTCATATAATTTCTCATAGATAGGTAGATATCACTGGGAGGAACCCAGGGAAACTCTACCACTGAACCACATCCCCAGATCTTTTTTTCTTTTTTTCTTTTAAATTTTTAGGCAGTGTCTTACTAAGTTGATTAGGGCCTCGCTAAGTTGCAGAGACTGGCCTTGAACTTGTGACTCTCCTGCCTTAGTCTGTGCTGCTGGGAATACTGGTGTGCACCAGTACTTCAAACTCATATCTGTTTTTGTCATGATTATCTTTCAGTTTTTTCTGACAGACTCAAATTTGCTTGCTTTCTTTATTGGGACCTGAAATTTTGTTTACTTTCAAAAGTAAGATATTTTTGTACTTTTAATACATTTTATTCCCTTTTTGCTTTATTAATATTCAATATCAACTTATTTAAACTGAAATATGCTTTATCCCATATGCCAAATATCTGTGATAAATTCAATATTTCAAGAATTAATTAAAAATTATTTTCTCACAATTATTTAATTTATGGATAGAAACTTATGTTTTATGCACTAAAACTAGTAAACATTCTATGAAAGACATTGGCAGGCAGAATTAATGGATGAAGAACCTTAAATAAATGTAAAATTCAATCAGCTCTTCATGAGGGCAAATTTAATCAATGCACCTGCAGTTGATTGCTACCTTTTAATGTGTATGTCATGGATCATATATAAAGTTAAGAGGAGATACATCACTGTTGCACTTTGAAATATGAATAAAGAGATAAAAATAGAAAAAGAAGGGTTACAAGGGTGATTACAGCAACTTGCATGAAACTATCCAGACAAGCCTAAAATATGTTTCAGATCTATTGAATTAAACTTTGAATGAGTCATTGTCTGGGAAATAACTTATATTAAAGTAGCAGCTTGTACCTAGTTGGCATAGAAATTAATCATACAATGTATCCTATAGCAATCAGAAGGGAAAGTTTATTTGGATCACAGTTATACTCTCTAAGGGAATGCTTGCAAAAGAAAAGAATACAAATGGATACTATTAGGATGGGTTTCCACAGATTTTAAACTACACTAAATAACCCTAACGCATGAATCAATTAAGAGATAGTCAAGAATTATTTTATCCTAAGACAGGAGGAAATACAATGGGAATGTATTTATTTTTTGTTAGCTGAGAATAATTCCCTTTGGAAACTGTCGTATTATTCTATTCAGCTTTGGGGCACACAGCAGATGTTGCAGTCTTTGTGTTCCCTTCCATCCAAGGCAAAAAGGGAGCCAAGGTGAAGACTGGCATTGTGACAGCTAGAGCCCTGGAGTCCCTGACTTATTTCTGAAGTGATGTTTTCTGGCATTAGTTCAATATAGTTATTTTCTGAATGATTAAGTCTCTATAGGTTCCGATGAACATCTTTACAAGATAATTAGGCATATTCTTGAGACTGATGTTGACTTTGCCTTGAAATAAACCTACTTCTTCAGTTTTGATACCATATTCTCTTTAGTATTGTTCATCATACTAGTAACAAAATGATAGCAATGCTTTCTCCTTCTTTTTCCCTACTGCCTTTTGGAAGCAAGTACCTATGTATTTTCATAGATTCAAGACATTGCTAAATGGTACTCACATATTATTTTCTGTTTGCACAGCTACACTTGGAGAATGAATTATAATCCTCATTTTATAGATGGGATGAAAGAGCACTAGAGGGTGATGATTTGCCATATGACATCAGGCTACTTGTCCATGGCTTGTTTGAATAGTGTTCAGATCTGTTGTAATGTTATCTCTGAAGGAAACTATTGATTTCATAAGAGAGCAACCATCCTTCCCTTCTTAATTTCCGAAGTTGGTTAAGTATTCTTTCTTCTGCACCTGATAGCATTTCAGAAACAGAGCCAAGTAGTTTTAAAATATTCCAGCAAAACATTTCTCCAGCTATTTGTATTGCACAAGGAATTAAGATATGATTAAGGTAGACAAATCAAATAAAATGATTAATATTCAATGCTGAGGTCTTTTTTTTTTCTCCTGTGATTATTAACCAGGAAGATTCTACCTTTTTTGCTCCAGAGAAGGTTTCCTGTGACAATAGCTGATCTGTAGAGTCCATGACTTATGATGGTCTGGTTTACAATACTTTGACATTATGATGGTGCAAACACCATACTTATTCAGCAGACGTCATACCTTGAATTTTGGTATTTTCCCAGGCTAATGATGTGGAGGACTGTATTCTCTCAACACTGGCAGTAGCAGTGAGCTGCAGTCCAGTCAACACCTGGGTTATGAGCATCCATAATCAATACTCTGAACACTGTGTGTTGCTAAGCTATATTTGGTAGCTTAGGAATTTTTTTTCATTTTTGACTTATGATATTTTCAACTTAGGTGATGTCCTGATAAGCCTATCCAACCTATTAATAAGACTAGAAACATCTGGAGTCTTAGGATAATGCCAACACTGCAAGAATAGTGGATAAGAAAACGGCTACATAGTTATACAGTCCTTGATAACACCACCAGGTCAGTGCATCAGTACCCCTGGAACATAGCCTTTCTCTAGGCTTCTTGTTATGTGAGATAATAAATATATTTGCATTGTATTCCAGTTTGTCTAGCACTTGAATTTCAAAGCATGATTTACATCTAGCATCTTCTCTTCAATAAGCAAGCTCCAATTCATGCCTTTCTCTGTCCCTTGTATGGAAACATATTAACTCTCAATAATAATTCTGTGCATCTCTGAAAAAGAGAAAAATGTAGATGGAACATGTGGCCTATCTTTATAGCAAAGTGGTTTAAATAATGATTACCTGCACAGGATTCTCATTTTACGGCACTGAATAAAGTGATACACACATGGTTAGGGCCATAGCCATCTGTTATGGTTTATTCCTGCACAGTGCTCTATGTAATTTGAAGTCAGTAGCAGAGAAATGATGGAGATTGTTCTCTTCAAACGTAACCACAGTGAAAACACCCAGTGCCCAAGTTCTAGTCACCAGCAGACCACCTAAGGTGGAAACTTGAAAAATTAATTTGTCTTCTAGCACAAAGTGTCATTCCTTGCCTTTAAATATATTCAGTTTATCTGCCATCATCAGTGTGAATAGATTACTGGGAAACCTGCTATCCCCAGAAACACTTTCAGATAAGATGATGATTCTTCTCTAAAAATTGTATTTTTATGTAAACCACAGCCCACATACAGTTGAATTGCAGTCAGAGAACACATTCATCTCCAAATTATGCATCGAGATGCATCTGATGACCTTGAAAGTAAATCTGTTTGGAAGGGTTTAGTACCACTCTCAAATAGGTCTATATTTTTAAATATATTATGTTTCTGTGTAAAATATAACAAAATATGTGTAGCTATTAAAAACTTAAAATCAATGCTTCAAGTTTAATGCCATAAAATGAATTTCCATAAAATATGCACAGCAGAGACACAGATGCTGAAGACAGAAAAGCAGATAGGTTTTTTTTTTTTTTTTTTTTTGGTAAAATATAAAATGCTTCTGTCATTCTGGCTTTTTTTTTTTTCTTTTGTACATGAAGTCTCTTTTCTTCCTTTAAGCTACTGAGGAAGCAACTTACATGTTTGTTAGCATTTTCTAAGTTTGGAAGGAATGATGGTATTGTGGAGTATCTTGGCAAATAAACTGAGTTCATCTTTTAATAGCTGTGAGGAGATGAATTAATATCAACCTTTTCCTCTCTCATGTTAAAACTATAAGTTCTAGGGCATATCATGTGGATAGTTGTGTGTCTGTGTGAAGAAATGTTCATAGACAATTGAATTCACATAAACAATTGGTATTTTATTTTTATTTTTTTAAAGAGAAAAATCAATTTTTATTTCATAATCTACTTTTTTTGATGTTGCTATTTTGAGTCTTAGTTGTGTATGTGGTTCTGGGTTTGAACCTGGGTCCTAGCACATGCCAGGAAAGTGCTCTACTGCTCAGCCACACAGCTCCAGCCCCAACAATAGATGCTTTTAAAAGTACACTTATTAGGGGCTGGAGTGGTGGCTCCATGGTTATAGCGCTTGCCTGGCGTACACAAGTTCAAACCCAGCACCACAAAGTCTTGGAGCAATGAAAGCCACATGAAAAATTATATAAAATTTTTTTCTATCCCTCTCTCTCACTGTCCCTCTCTTTAAAAAAATAAAAATTGAAAATTACACTAATTAATATATTGACTTTTTCCATTTTCTTTGAATAGCAGATTTTCAATAAACATAATCCAGTTTTGTTTTTTTAAACAGTTTAAGAATGGAAAGTCTTGGGGCTGGAGCGGTGGGTTAGTGGTTACAGTGCTTGCCCAGCATGCACAAGTACACCAGTTCAAACCCCAGCACCCACATACACAACTAAGAGTCAGAGCAACAGAAGCCATGTGAAAAACTCAATAAAAATTGATTCTCTGTCTCTTTCTCTCTCTCTCTCTCTCTCTGTCTCTCTCATCTTCTCTCTTTAAAAAAAATTAAAAATTAAAAAGAAAATGGAAAGTCTTTCTCTCCTTTACTCATAAATTAAACTCTTTGTAAGCACCAGGAAAATTCAACTCCTATCTATTATTTTATTGTATTACTTTAAGAGAAGAAAAGTAACTGGGTCACATACTCTTACATCCCGGAATTGTGAAGCTGTCTATAAATCCTTTAAGAATATGCTGAGCACAGTCCTTCATGTACCTTTTAAGTACCCTTCAGAAAAGCTTTCTTACTATGAGAGAACTAAAGGTGACAGGACTTAAAATTACTCTCACATATGCAAACAAGTCTTTGGAGGTAGCTCAGAGTGGGCCAATGCCGTTTATTACCACTAAATGCTAAATTCTTGTTAAGGCTCTTATTTCATGGGTAAAAAAAAAAAAAATACATTTCTACACATGACTGGTTTACAAAGAACTACCCGTGAATGGATGTTGGACAGTAAATTTTAGGAAAGTTTATCTTATTTTTGTAATGAAATATGCCTAAAATGGTGAAAATTGATAGTTTGTGGATTTTAGCATAGAAGAATATCACACCAAGAAGGCCAAATCTTCATGCTGGCTGGTTCTGTATAATTTAATTTGTAATTAATTTTCATCCTTAGTGAATTTACTGCCTCTCTCAATAGGTCTTACATTATTTGAGAATTGTGAGATATCATAATCACTTCCCAAAATGTTATTCATATCAGCCGTGTAGTCACTTTAGCCCTTTGTTCATTTGAAACAGTGACATGGTTCATCTGTTCTGAACAGGGAACTCGCTGAGCAAAGAAAGGAAAGAGACTAAGTTATAGAACTGTGGAAACTCCTCATGAATGAGTGCAGTAGTCCTAGAGTCCTCCAAGTCCTCACAGGGTTTTGTCTTGCACTGTGAACTGCTCTAGGCATTATGACTCTGTTAACTTACTTCACAGCTCTGTGAAGACAGAGTTTATTGTGTAGCTTTACCAGGTATTGCACTTTATCTAACAGGAAAGAAAACGGACACAAAACCAACATGCAGCTCCTAAGTCTAAATTTGTCATTAATCAAACTTACCTCCCCAAATTTTTCTCTACAAGTGAAAGTTGTTCTACTACTAAATAAAATTGCAATTCCTCCAATTCTTTCCTAGTGGTTGCTCTCTTTTTAAAAAATTGCCTTTTCTCCAGTTTCAGAGATTTTAGATATAGTCCATGAGCTAAAGATGGTATACTTTTCTCCCAGGGAGATGACACAAAAACAAGCCTTTTAGCAAATCTTCCCAGTAGCAATACAGCTGTCAAGAACAAGAAAATGGATTATACATGCAAATCCTGCTGTGCCAACAAAAGATGCACAAGAGGCAAAGGAACATTCAGTGATTTAAACCAACTAAATGTTAACTGTAGGTATGGATTCTTTTCTGGCTACTATCTTAAAGTTGTAATTGTTAATTGCAAGTATAAGTCACAGTTCTAGTCCAAATGAATTTTATAGTTCAGTAAATGATGAAACCTACCACCAATGCAGAAATGAAAGAATATATAACATGAATATATTTATCCCTAAATGTTAAAAAGTGGTTTAGGACAAAAGTGAGGTTTAAATGTGAATCTTCAGTGGGGCAATTGATAGGAAGAAATTGGTTAAAAGGAAGATGTTCAAGAAGGACAAAGGATAAAATTCAACAAATACAGATTTAGAAGATAGGATACTTCATTGGTGCAAAACTGCATGAGGAAAACTGAAAATAAGTGTGAATGGAGCTCATTTAAACACGCTTAAAGAAGTAGATGATGTGAGAGAGAAGTATGGCGGAGCTGGGGTGGGGTATATTGCCTTTAGCTCATGACCTTTGTTTTGCTGTATTTCAATGTGCTATTTCCCACTCCCCAATCTTCCTCAACATACCAGCTACATGAGAGTACCTCTGCATCTTTGATTGAACTTTTCTTTAGCTGAACTTTCTTTTCTACATCACCAACTTATTAAAAGTCATGTACTCTTGAAAGTTCCACTCAAACTCTTTTCTGTGAATTACTTGTTAGCATTTCCCTAATTAAACTTAATTATTCCATCCCTGCTCGATAGTCTGTGAAAGGCACTATAGCTAGACCTGTCACATTGAATGTGATCAGCTGTTGGCAGAACTCTCCTGGAGAGAAGAGCGTGTTTCTGTATCATCCCATGGCACATGTGTGTACTTTTGAACAGGAATTTTCTTGATGATGTTTGTTGGATTGACAGCAAACAGTTGGTAGAAAAGTCCAAGATGGAATATAAAGCTACACAGTGGTATGTATGTATACATACACATATATACATATATACACACATATATGTATACATATATACACACATACATGTATACATATATACACACATATATATACATATATGTATAGTTTATATATATATATATATAAACTAAAGTGGAAGGAATGTACTTCACCCTGTGTCAGATCACTTTTACAACATATAGTAGCATAGGCATTATGGTTCTGGGATCAGAGTTGATCCCTGTGATCTGTTAGTTTTGCTTTACACTAGGATTAAAAATAGAACTCTTTCCATTTTACCCAACCCTTTTAAAAGTATTTTTTCTTTGGTGGAACAGTAGAAATATATTTCTACCAAAACTAAAGCAAAAAATGAATTTGATCATCTGTTCTTTTTAGAATATACATATCTACCGTGTATAATAAAATTGTACATCATTTGAATCTGTTTATTTTTTTATTCTAACCTTTGAATCTTTCAAATATTGAAAGATTCAGATGAATCTTTGAAATGAATATGAAATGAATACATATCATTTCAGACGAGTCACAAAAGAACTTCCATGAAATATACACTTTTTTTTTAAATAACTTACATCACATTTGTTCTATTCTGTAAATGGATTAAAACGTGATAACGGACATGCTTTTTCTTAGGTAATCCTTGCAGCAGGATCTGAGAAAACTAACTGTAGATTATTTTAGGTGATCTTTATTCCCCCCCTCACCACAAAAATTAACTATTCTCTGGGCCCAGCATAAGCCAACAGTCTCCTCATCTGATACATCAATGAAAATGCAATGTAACACACTTTTTTTACACTGTTATTAGATTTAGAGAAGAAACTATATGATTAAAATAATTCCCTTTTCTTCCCTTGGAACTGCACTTTGTTTCTAGTTTCTTTGCAATTAAGAGAGGGCTTGGGACTGAATTCAACTAGTCACCCTTGAAGGTGGCAAAGCCACTAGGTGTCATGGACAAGGCACAAGACAAACTTAACACTGCACTCCTTCACAATCCAGACTCTCATATTTTTTAGAGCAAGAAATAAAATACTGTGTTAAACCACTGGAATCCTGCTAGTACTTGGATGTGGTGGCACACAATAGCAGTTATCCTGACTTAAACAGCAGATCCTAAAAAAAAACTTTTCTGTCATGAACAGCAGCTCTCAACCAGGGGCAGTTGAACTCTCCAGGAAAATTTGTCAAACATTTTTTGAGACATGTTTGACTGTCACAATTGGGACAAAGTGCTCTTTGTATCTAGTGAGTAGAAGTCAGGAATGCTGCTAAACATACTGCAACATACAAAACGACCTCACAACCAACAACGATAGACCTCAAATGTCACTTTGCACGGAGGATCAGAACTTAGCATTCAGAGGGTGGATGACAGAGTGTAGGTCTTATCAGCTGTTAGCTGTTGGAAAACACAATGTCTTTGTCTCAAAATAAATTTTATTGCAAATATACCAGACAGCAATAAATGAGCTTGGGTTAATGGAACTTGAAATTTTAAAACATTCTTTATGGCTTCATCAATATTATACCTTAACAGGTGCTAGATAAAACTTAAAGTAACTTTAATTTATCATCCCAACACTTCCCATTCGACTTGGTTTCTTCCTGGACTCTGATTTCAGAACATCCTTATCATAACAGGCAGGCATCTATGTGTGGAAATGCACATATTGGTGGTAAAATGGCCATTGGTGTGCTACTTTATGTGGCCTCCAACCAGCTTTGATGCCTCACTCAAAACCATAATCCAATCAGGCATCACTCTGTATTTTCTATCATCTGATATGTCACTCTGCATACATTTGATTATCCAGACCTCATTCTCTCAAGGCCTCGAACTCTAAGATGCTGCTAATACAGTAGAGAAAATATAAAAAACACACATCAATGACTTCATGTTGTTTAGTTTTTTCTTTTGGCTTAAGAATATGCTAACTTTTTGACATTTTTTCAGGTCATATTATTTCAGGTGGGTGATACTGTGTTATGAAAGGAGTGATGGATTGAGGTTATTGAAGCTGCAGTCCTTGCTTAACAACTAATTAACTACAGGACTAAAAGTTAGGCACTTAATGCTCTATATCTTAATTTTGTTGCTTCCAATGAGTGGAAATTTAACCATGTGGTTTCTTTTAATCAGTTTGTGTAAGCAGACATTCATTCCACAAATATGAAACACTTTACATGAAACTGTGCTGGTGCTGGAGGTTTGATGATGAGTAAGGTGACAGGACTCTTCCCCTTATGGATTGTACAGTTCAGCCTACTGTTTGCAGAGAGTGGTTAAGGTGCCAGTAGTTTACCTTGATGTGCTAAGCTAGGTGTTGGCTTTTAGAGCCTGGAAGATCACTAGGGAAAATGAGAAATGTACCCATGACTCTAGTATGTGTCAAGATATGAATTTTTTAACCACAGTTATAAATTGCTGTTGGTGACCAAAAGGTGTATCTCCAGGTGGAAGAAATCTGAGATATCTGCAAAAAAACAAAAAAACCAACATTTGAGCAAGATACTCAGGAAAAATGACAAGTTCAGGGACAGGGAGAGGTATTAAATATCAGGAGTATTGTACAAAAATGGTTAGCAGGAAATAAGACTTTTTCTTCTGTAACTGCAAATTAGTGTAAATTTACTAAATTTCATGTGTGCATTCGTTTGACTTGTCATAAGAAAAAACCCGACAAACTAGGTGGCTTAAACAACAAATTTTATATTTTTCACAGTGTGGAGGCTAAATCTACGATCAAAGGTTTGGCAGAGTTGCTTTCTTTTGAGGCCTCTCTCCTTGACCTGCTCATGGCCTCCCACATGACCTTTGCTCTGTGTGTGAGCACAGTTGTATTCTAACTTTCTCTTCCTGTGAAGACACCTGTCAGATTGAATTAGGCCTCACTCTCACAGTCTCACCTCAACTTAATCCCTTCTTGAAAGGCCCCCATCTCCAAATGTCATCTTTTGAGTTACCAAGGTTAAGGGTTCGACATATGAATTTTGGAGGAGGTGAGGTCACAACTCAGTCCTGATGATGTGTGATGGTGATAGTGAAAGATACAACACTGGTTACACAGGAGTTTAATGCATTTTATTAGAGTTGACTTCCTTTGCACTTTCCATAGAGAAAGGTACTAATATTGATATGGTTTTCCCTATGAAGGTGAATCAGGCAACAAGGAAGATAGTAGAATAATAATGAGGAAATTCTCTTTGAAAAAATTGAGATAATGATAATATGTCACATATGAGTTGCAGAAGGCAGAGAAGACAAAAGATAACCCGAGTTCTCCTGACTTTGTCAGTGGGAGTGTGGTAACCAGTAATATAGTAGGAGTCAGAGAATGAGTGGCACAGGATGTCTCAGATCTCAAGAAATTAACATGAAGGTTTTACTGACTTCCAGAAAAGATGGGTAGTAGGCAGTATTTATACGAATTTGGAGTTGTAGGCAGTGAGGGAGAATGAGCCTTAATTTAGAAGTGACAAGAGCAGTTCCAGAAAGAGTCAGGTTGCCATTGGTTCCAGATTCCAGAATGTCTGACAGAAATGAAGGATGAACACAGGCATGAAGCAGTGGAATGAAAGTGTCTGGAACTATCACAAGAGAGTATTTTCAGAAGGGCATGTTTTATGTCTTTTGAACTCCCTACTTAGGCCGATGCAATCTCTGCTGCTGAGAGAGTTGGCCAGCAGCTCCCAGGAGGAGAGGACTTCATTTGCATCACAATGCAAATTCTGAGGCCTAACACTTCTGGGGCTTCAATGTTCAGCAAAACTGAATGGCCCATTGGATAAGGTTTGGAGCTTTCATTTTAATCCGGTATCTAGATAGAGTACACACACCCCGATTATCCAGTGGCTCTGAAGGCAGTCAGCCTTCTGCTCTCTGTTCTCTGGCTTTCATCAGGGCAGGCCATGTTTTCAGCGTAAGTTCTCTCTGACCCCATTAACATTATCATAGTAGATCTGACATCAATAAATTAATATTTTAGGCCACTGGAGATGACATACTCTGGTTCATTTAAATTCTAGAAGATTTAGGCTTTGGCCTTTGCTAGTCCCTGAAAATCTTCTACATTAAGGACCTCTCTCAGCCTTTCTTGTTGGTATATTCAAGATGGGAAGTGAGTGCCTTAATGTGAACAAGGGCAGCATTTCTCTCTCCATTTTCCCACTCTGCATGCCATGTCACTCCTCCTCCTCCCTTTCCTGTTTTTGAATGCAATTTATTTTAAGTGCCCAGAAGAGATGCTTCAACATTCGTTGATACTAACTCATTTTGATCTTTCCCGCCCTCCTTCACAAGCTCAGTGAAAAAACTCCAATTGCAAAACAGCAAATAAAAACGTTACTGAATCTCTCTGGGAAGCTAAATAAATGATCAGATGCTCAGGCAGCAAACAAAAGTACCAGAATTCTCCAGGACATGTCTGACTTTGACAGTCATACTATTCCTCTGACACTCCTACTGAACTGACCTCTGAGCACCACATCTGATTTATGTCCTTTCACAGTGAATCAGTAGACGTCATTACAACATAACCTTAAGTCCTAGAGTTGGATTATCGGAGAAACTGAATTAAAAACAGCACTTATCACTCCATGACAAGTGTAAGTGTGAAGCAGGTATCCTCAGGCTTCAGCAACTTCCCCCAAATTAGAATTGACAATGTCTTCACTGTTGTTTGAGTTTACCACTTTGGAGTATTGCATTATATGATGAAATTATTGAGCAGGTAAACATTTTGAAGCAATTTAGATGGAACAAAGGGCAAAATTTGCATATGGAAGGGCATTCATCTCTCATTGAACCCATACAAACAAAAATCTGTTTAACAACTCTAAGATATGTACATTTCAATGGTTGATTAAGATATTGAGGATGTAATAAAATAGCTCTTTATGACAATTTAAGTTAAATTGTTAAAGTCAAGCAAATATAAAGGAAGAATGAGAAAAGGACCAGTGTGCATAAGTTGACAACATTCTTTCCCATAATAACAATTGTAAAAATCACAAACGCGGGTGTTTAGCCAAATGTAAGTTGAGGCATGGGTATTCAAAAAGGAGTCAGACCTAAAAGTGGCTGAGCAAAGCCATTTTATTGGGATCCGTGGCTCTTGGACTAGGTTCCCCAGCCTGGCTGGGGAATGACGCACGGCCCTGCTGGTCAGAGACTTTATGGTCTGGGGTGGGCAGGAGAAGTTTGGGGATCTTGTTCCTCAGGGATTGGCAGGTGACGCCACTGATCATCGGGGGGATTGTGAGATGCCATTGGGTTTTATCTGCCAGCATCTGATTGGTTGTTCTTTCACACATGCGGGCTGCTTGATGCCCTGCCTCCACCTAGCCACCTGAGATTGACCTAACATTCCAACCTTTTGGTGATATAGGGTGTCAATTTCATCTGGCTACTTCCTGCTGTTTATGGGTGTTTCTGGGGTGTTATGGGGGAGGGAAAGGTTCAGGTGTTGGTTTGTCGGTAAGGAGGAGGCTGTAAGGGGCAAGAGCATTTGGTTGTATGTTACTCCAGCGACTTTGCTCATGCAGTTTCAGGCAAACCCATGATAGAGGCTTGAGAGAAAATAATGAGCAGCAGGAGGAGTGGGGGGTGGACGAAAGATCTTGAGTTTGGTGGGCCCCAGCATGGTGGAAGTACAGGACTGGGCATCTGGGAAGGGTGTTTTTTTTAGGCAGTGGACATGGTACCAATGTGAGTGGCCCAAGAGTTTGGTCACTTTTGGGGTGGTAAGTATAACTGTATGGGGTCCAGTCCAGCGTGATTTCAGTGATTGAGGATGTAGTTCCCAAATCAAAACTATGTCACCTGGTTGAAGAGAGACTGAGGCCGATTTGGGTTGTGGTTTGGCTGGAGATGAGGCAGTGGATGGCGTGGAGAGATAGTGGTCTGCGTGCTCCCTTAAAGTGTAACAGTGTGAGATAGGGTAGACAGGATGCCAGGACAGAAGGGGTGACAGGAAAGTTTTGGTTGATTGGGAAAGGGTGCCCTTAGAGTAGCTCAAAGGGGCTGAAGCCTGAGGGGGCCCTAGGGGCTGCATGAATTTGGGTAAAGGCCAATGGAATTAGGCAGAGATCCTGGACCAAGCGATAGGCCCCTGAGGGTTTGTGCACCAGCAATATGGGGGTGTTGCAGGGGGAATCAGTAGGGATAAGTAGTCCCTGAGTAAGCAGTCGGTCGATGATGGGTTTTAGTCCTTCCCTGTGGGTATGGGAGATAGGATACTGGGGACATGAAGGAAGTATAGTTTGAGGTTTCATTTGGGTAAGGACTGGTTTGTGGTAAGAGGCTATGATTGGTTTGGAGGTGTCCCAGTCTTGACATCTACCAGGTCTGGGGGCAGTGGTAGGTAAAGTAGGTGGTGTGAGGGTGCTAGAGTGTAAGAAAGAGAGGAAGGAAAAGGTGAGTAGTAGTACTCCTGGGAAGGAGATGTAGGGTGGCCCCTAGGAGTTGGAGGGGCCTAAGAGGAGAACTGGACAGGAAGGAATGACCAGGAAAGAGAGTGTGAAAAGGTGTCTCTCCAGGGTACAGGCCAGCTTAGCTGTTCTGTTTGGGATGGGTTTCCCATCAATTCCCATAACTGAAATCTGGGAAGGAAACAAAGGCCCAGAGTGGTCAGGCAAGACAGAATAGGTAGCCCCTTTGTCCACAAGAAAATTTATGGACTTACTTGCTACCTGGGGTGTTACCTGGCCCAATGAAGGTGATGGGTGTCCTCAAGTCTGGATTCCCTCAGGCTGCTGGGAATCCCAACAGCTCAAGGGAAGGGACCACCTGGCTGGTCACACCCCCATATGGAGGTGCTGGGATGGGATCAGCCATAGGGCAGTGGCTCCTCCAGTGCCCTGCTTGTTCACATGCAGGACATGGCCTGGAGGAAGGGTGTGTGTTTGGGCACTGACAGGCCAGTGACCATCATCTCCACACTTGAAGCAACCACCTGGTAGAGATGATCGCTGGTCCCTCTTTGAAGTTCTTACTTGAGCCACCGGCCGCAGAGCAGCTACCAAGGCTTGGATTGGGAGTGTTACTTTCTTCTGTAAATGAGCCTGACTGGTGATTTTGGCCAGTTCCTCTTGGGCATTATAGACTTTGAAGGCCATCATTTTTACCAGATCTCGGACAAGGGTATGAGGGCCCTCCTCAGTTTGTTCGAGCTTTTTTCCTAATATCAGGGGTCGATTGAGAAATGAAATGAATTGCTAACAATGAAGCCCCAAAGGGAGACTCAGGGTCCAGTTTACTACATTTGGTAAGGGACTCTGTAAGGCAGTTGAGAAATAGGGCTGAATTCTAATCTGGATCCTGGGTAATTACCCTCAGTTTATTAATATTAGCCACTATATTGGAGACTTTCTGCATGCCTGCTATGAGATGTTGAACCATGTGAGTGCAATTATGGTGACCTCATTTGTGGAACCCCCTCTGCACCTGGGGGCAGAGATATGTCCATTAGGTGGACTTGGTCAGCATGGTCTCGTGCCACCTGCTCGATGCAGGTTTGTTTATCTGAAGTAAGGGTGGAAGAAAGAATGACATAGATGTTGTGCCAGGTAAGGTCATAAGGCTGAGAAAGTTATCTAAATTCCTTAATGTTAGTAGAAGAATCCACAGAGAAAGACCCCAGACACTTTTCAATCTGGGAAAGGTCCTGGAGTGAAAATGGGACCTGGACTCGCACAATGCCCTCAGTGCCAGCCACTTCCCAGAGAGGACAAAGGAGTTCTGGGTTGTGTGGTGGGAGGGCCTGGCAGGATTGAGTGTGGGCACTGACAGGAGAGGAGAGCTTTGAATGGGCAGAGGGACCTGTAGAAAGAATGAGGGGGGAGAGTTTGGAGGAGGAGGAGGAGCCATAGATGTAGGAGAAAGGGACAGAGGGACTGTAGCTGCAGGAGTGGCGCAGGAAGAAGATTGACCTATGTAAGTGGCGTGAGGGGATTGGCAGGGTGACAAGAGCATAAATCCCAAAGGGCCTGAAAATGTGGCATCTCTGACCAGTTCCCTATCTGGTGACAGTAATTGCCCAAACAAGTGAGGATTTGAAAGTACGGACAGGAATTAGCATTTCCCGTGGCCTTTCAGTATTACTCGGGGGTGAACAGAAGCAGAAGGCATCCCAACTTCTGATCATGCTCGCCTGAGGAATGGGTGGGCAGGCCGAGGCCGGCGCCTCCACAGTCTGCCCGGGTCCTGAACGGAACAGGTCGGGAGATCTGTGGTGCCCGCAAGTGAGAGACAGACCTCCGGAACAGAGTGTGTGCTACTGGAAGGCCAAGGGAACTTACCCCGCTTCTGTTGGGCTGGATGAAGGGAACAAAGCGGTGCAGGAGCTTTCTGGTTTGTCTGTGGGAGAGGGTGGACCTCAACCCCAGTGGGGGAAGCCCCAAAACCCCTCCTGGGTTTTGGCACCAAATCTAAATATCAGGAACACAGGTGTTTGGCAGCAAATGTAAGTTCAGGTGCAGGTGTTCAAAAAGGAGTCAGACCTAAAAGTGGCTGAACAAAGCCATTTTATTGGGATTGGTGGTTCTTGGGCCAGGTTCACCAGTCCATCAGAGTGAGGGCGGGCTGGGGAAGTGGAACGCAGTCCCGGCCAGGCTACAACTTTATAATCTGGGATGGGCTGGGGAAGTTTGGTGGTCCTGTCCCTCGGGGATTGGCTGGTGAATCCGTTGATCTTCAGGCAATTGCAAGACACCATTGGATTTTATCTGCCAGCGTCAGATTCGTTGTTCCTTCCTGCACAGGCTGCCTGATGCCCTGCCCCGACCCAGCCGCCTGAGATCAACCTAAAAAAAAGAATGAAAGGCCTTACTGCTCTCTTAGGTTAACTAAATGTTTGCAAGCATAATACTAGTACTCCCCATCTTGCAACTCTAGAAAAGAAAAACCTGAATTGAATTGCTATCTAAATGAACAGACCTCCGGAAATGAAACTGCTGTTCAAATCTAGCATGGTAGCTTGAAAAACAAATTCCTTCTTGGGAAAACTTGGACTCACAATGAATAGAAACTTGTCCATTACTTTGTGAGTCAGTGGAATTGAAGTCTCTCCAACTTCTATTTTTAATTGTCTGTAGAAACCTGGACTGTTGGTCAGCCACAGTAAATTGCTAGGTTAAAAAAAAAAGGAAAAGAATGAAACTATTATTCAGTAAAGGACTAATAGCTTTTCTAGGTAGAGAAAAATAACCGCAGAATGGTTGTGCAATATAAAATTGTAAATAAAAAATCTTTTTAAGTTGTCTTGGATGTTGAAGTGGGGCAGGGGGTGCAGCAGCTGGAGTTTGGGTGCTTTGCAAGCAATTTTTGAAAGTGACAATGCCAAACCTATTTAGTGCTTATAATTACCTGTCACCATGCTTTCAGAGAGGGGTTGGAGATGAGGGAGCTGCTTGCCTACAAATGCAATGCTGACTGGGATGTTAAAATTGGGGACCTGCCTGAGGCCTGCTCGTCCTGACTGCACAATATGGGGAGATACATCTGCTTACATAGTCCCATGTGGGCCGCGTGAAGCCCACCCGGGAGCTGGGAAGGCAGTGATCAGCGGTGCAGAGTAGAGACTCTGGGGCAGTCTTCAGGAGATCAGCCATCACAGTTTATTTTCAGTCACTAATTATAGACAAGATTTGCATGCTCAAGCAGGGAGAAAGAGTCATGAGGTTGTTCATTCCAGGAGAAACCGCAGAGCAGGAGACTGCCCAGGAAAAGGGGTACAGTGACCATGTGACACAGCCAACTCCCTTATTGTGTCTTTTGCAGTGTCCTGCAGAAACTGGGCAATTGTGTTCTGTGTTCAGAGATCCTGCCTGACAACATGGGATGTGGCTAGTCTGATGCAAAATATTTCTACCTTGCCCAAACTGGCGCCATTCTCCCAGGTAGTCCCGTGTTAGATAAAGCAGTGAGTTGGCACCAAGCAATGACACCGATGCTTCAGGGTCATAAAAAAGTGTCAGACATGCTCATTTACACAACCAGAAATCAAAATTCTATTTTTAGATTCACATTTAAAAAATAAAACATATCATAAATCAGCTAGATTTGTTGATTTGTGTAAACCATCAGCCTTTTAGCACAATGATCAGTTTTACTTCAGCTTTGGAAGTCTCTTGCCATCCTGTTTCCCTCTCCTTTCTGATTCACTTGCTTCATGGGGGCAATGAAGGATCTCTTAGAGGGTTATATCTTATTCCTTTTATGTATTTGGCCACTTTGTGGCTCAACCCAGTTTCCTACTTTGGGTCTTGGGTATATAATCTTTATAATAAGATAATGTTGAAGCAAACGAAAGATGATCTGGGGATATCCAGGATGTTCAAGACTTACTAAACTTATTTTTTAGTTCTCTGCCAAAACATGAGTTATATGAAAGGAAGTAACCCAAAAATAGGAAAAATGAGTTTAGTGTATGCTTTTAATCTTAATCAAGACAGTGCAGGAAAACAAAAACAAGAAAAAATGTATCTATTCATTAGCAGAAAATGAAATGCAATCAGTTGCTTCTTTCCTACGGAGTTGACTGTCAAGTATGAGATACTAATAGTGGAATCATATTTTGACCTATAAAGTGCTGTGGGAGATGTAATGTGACCCTAAGGGACAGAAATGCAAAAGAGGGTGGTAAACAGAAAGAGACTCATTGACAATGAGTCACAAGTGCTACTTGTTCAGCCATTTCATAATTTGGGTATGTTTGTCCTTTGTTCAGGTAAAAGATTAAGATTGGCTATTTCTGTTTGTAGTTGTAAAATAGTTAATTCCATTTACTGGCTAAGTATAGTGTGTTCAATCACTCACTGATCCATTTAATCTATAATGGATGTTTGCCTCACCAGAGACTTCAAATCCTTCCTTCCCTCAGGTCCCTTTCACATGATTCAAGGTCTTTGTTCAAGATTACATGAAGATTTAATCCCTGAAATGAAACAACAGCTACATTGGACAGAAGACTAGATTAGAGGACTGTTTATTCTACTGAGGGATAATCCCTTTTTAAAGGGAATTTATAATATGTTGCAGGGAAATGAAAGTTATAGAGGATGTTTTTGTATCTATCTGTAGGACAAATGTATACCATATTAATACTTCAGTTGAGATACGGGCAAACTGAAGAGATGGAAATGAAATATATAGGGCTTGTTTATACATTTTTTTGTATTGAAGGCTTTACCTAATTTGAGTTGACTGTTTTGCATTGAAATGACATGATGCATGCCATTATAATTCCTAGAATGCTAAAGAGTGAGGTTGAAGAGCTTCAGGTATCTTGGAAGGTTTTTAGAGTGCTTCTGATATAGAAGATATTTCTGTAAGTGAATGGCCTCATTGCACATTTCTCCCACAAACAATGACTGGCAAAACCTCTGGGTTTATAGGGTTAGCATGTTTTCAGAAGAATGAAAGATACTGAGGTGAAAGTGAAATAAACTTCTGAATCAAATTGCTATCTATGAAGTATTGCTATAATTGAAAACAAGAGCATTCAACTTTGTATTGTTTTTCTTTTGCCAATGGTACAATACGACATCTAGATCAATTATAAAGAAAGTTCATTTTAGTTTGTGGTTTTGGTCTAAGGTTGAGGGACTTCAACTTGTGATGGCCTTCTTGCTGGCACCGTTCCAAGCTATGCAGGTCAGCACATGGCAGAGACATGTAATGCACATGTGTATATGTCCTTTGGTCTTTTCCCGTCTTCTCTTAAAGCCATCAGTGACCAATCATAAAAGCTCCATGTTGAAGACCTTATCTTATCCTAATCAGCTCCAAAGTTCTTACCTGTAAATATCACATTCAGATTAGATTTATGCCCTCTTAATATCTCACAGTGAGGGTTAAATTTAAGCACATGAACCCTTGTGGAACACATTCAAATCATATCCAAACCATAGAAAACTTGATCAGAATTCATTTTGGCTCCATGAAGACTTATATGCATTTTTATTGTACTATTGAAATGCAATAAAACCCTAAACCAGGAATTGTTTGAATATCATCAACTAAACTGCTTAAACATAGGATGGTGACAGTAGAAATACATTGAGAAAGAAAGATGGGAAGAAAGGATGTTTTGGTGCACACTAGATCTTAAAAGAATAGCAAGTGATGAAAAGTTGGAATTGGAAGATCCAGCCTAAACTCAAATGATGCACATCTTGAAATAGTATCTGTATATCAATAAGATACTAGTAGCACTATTAAAAATTCACAGTCAAAGTGGTCCTTCAGAGTCTGTATATCAGTGATGGTGACATGACTCAGTTCTGTTGAAGGGGATGTGTAAAGACTACAATGTTTATGTAGGGATAGAAGAAGAACAATGTCATCCTGGAGAAAAGGGATCACAAGAGATGCTGACAGTTATAGAGAATTATTTTTAAACTGATGTATGAAGAATAAATATGGAATTATTAATATAACAAAATGAGTCTTTTATAGAGTAACCAAATTAACCATAACTCTATCCTTCTGTCCGCCTCTGTCTATTTCTTTCATTTTCTATATACAAAATGTGAATATAACAATACTACATCTGATGTTGTGGACCCCCTTGCCACATTAGGATATTAGCAAAATCTTTGTATTTTTAAATTGTATATACCCTGAAACTTGAATTATCCACTTACATTAAGTAGAATTTATAACAAAGTGCTGTGGATAAAAAATCCACTGAACTCTTCAAGCACTGATTTGAATGCTGCCGAACATCCATTGAATTTTTAGCACTTAGTATGGCTGTAGCAACTCAATACATATTTCCAGAAAGAGTATCTTATCTTAGTCTACATCTGTTCCTATCAGACCAATTATTTTATTCCTTTGTATTGGAAAGAATTTGTCAATTGAAAAGTAGTTTTGACACCACTGCCTGGATGTGTTCACATTTCAGACTTAAAGTAGAGAAGGTCAAGGATTTAAATTGTTTCTAATGCTGGCTAGGAATTTCCACTCCCTTTTGCTGCATCAGATCCAAGACAACACAGAACATGTCTGTTGTTTTGCTTTCCTTGAATGTGATAATGATGTGCAAAAGGTCCTCTGCTTGAGAACATCTGTAAGTGATTGATACAGTAGTAGAGGGGAAAGAAATAGTTGTTATCATTTCCTAGGCTAAGTGTTAACTGGATGATTTCTCTATTTCTCACTATTAAATGATCCCTCAGATGCTGCAGCTGGAGTTCAAATCTATTCCTTTGCTCTCCCAGGGCTTTGCTGCTTATACAATCTTGTCTGCTTTACATACTGATTATGAGAAAAATCTCAGTGTCAAATGATCCTGGGAATAAGAAGCAGAAATTGTAATACGTTTCTTTATACGGTATCTATCCATTTTGATGGCACCTTTTGTTAATTTAGCAAAAGACTCTTATTCACCTGCTAAAGTATATTCTTCTGTGACTATTCTCTTTATTCTCTTTATTGGAGTTGCTTGTTTCTAGTTTGCTGCAAATTGGAAGTCGTCATGCTGAGACATATGTATTACTTTATTTAAGAAGGTTAGTGCACAGAGGAGGAGAGAGTAAAGAGAATGCAGCAAAGGGGAAAACACTTCCTATCTATGTTTTTGCTTTCCTCTGCTGATTACTTTTAAAGCCTTTGAGCTCACATTATGACCTTTTGTTTAGACATGGTTTTGTGATTCTGCATTGATTGAGACACTGCTGCATTTGGTGGCTTTTCTTCCAGCTGAGAAGGAGGTAAAGTAGAGCAGTACAATAGAGTAGAATTGGAATTAGGCAGCATGCAAATCCTGCAAGTCAGGTCCATGGCCAGACAATAGCCCTTCACTCTGGCTGTAGTTGATAATCTATGAAGGAAAGCTGTCCCTTGATTGAATTAAACCTGCTATTGCACATGCACAAAAGACCAAAATTAAACAGAATTGTCTCTGAAACAAAGCGATGGTTTCTGAAAATAGGTAGAGAAAAGGCACATTTTCCCCAAACCTACTGCAAGGAGGAGAGCAGCTCTCAAAAGAGCTTTCACAGTCTTCAGAATGTGCATTTGACAATAGATATGTTCTTTGACCAAGGACGAATTAATGAGGTGTACATTGGCCAAGCAATGGAAATAATATCCTGTAAGAAAAACAGAACGCTGTTGTACCAGGGAAAGGAACTTGATTTGGTCAGCAAACTGAAGAACTGAAACACAATGAGACGCTTGGAAGAGTCAGTTTTCTCAAAGGGTATTTTTAAATTCCTGATTTCATTTTGGCTTGGGCTTAGTTCATATATGGCCTTGGAGTTTACACATGAATTACAAAGTCCTTTAAAAGAAGTCTAAATTTGTGGGAAATTAAATGGATTTCCAAAGAAGGAAGAATCAAAGACTGCTTGAATAGGAAGGAGAATTAATAGCCAGCAATCGTACTAAAATGTCCCATTTGATTAAATATTTTTAAGTAGTAAATACTTTAAATATTTGTCATTAAGATAAACACCTCATATATAAAGTCCTTACAACAAACTAATGTGTAGCTATTGTTATAACCATTTTCCACATCAGGAACCTGATTAGGGCTATATTAGGGTTTAGCTTAATAATTTATATAAAATATCACAGCTAGTGAATGGTAGAGACATATTGAGAATCACTCATATTCCAAATCCCATCCTTTTGTCCACTGCACTATCATTTCCTAAAATATCTTCAGAATTCACTTGATCATGATCAAACAAATTAAGGAAAGACTTTACACTGTGATCCATATTCCCCTCCACCCCTTTAGTGACAAAACTGGCACATTTACCTATTAAAATACTGAAAGCTAAAACTTCTAAAATCCATTATATTTGTAAGAAATCCAACATTTTATCAATATAATCATAGTATCAAATTTCATCACACTTATTATGGGATGTTTTTGGTGACAGATTTCCCATTTTTATCAAAGATATATCAAGTACTTAAAAAATCAGATGCGAGGCTTTGTTCACAAATGTAGTGCCTGCCCTTAAAGAGCATGTAAACACATAGGGTGTTAAGACAGCCAAATATTGTGCACAAAACCTCTCATGATGATTATAACTGGACAGAGATACACTAATAGTAGGGGAGAGACAAAGGAGCAGGTCAATCACTTCAAAGAGCTATTATCAACCATTGATAATGGTGACAAATAATTTGTAAAAAAAAAAGTGTTGATGAAGTATTTGTATAGATAGAGTTTAATTGTCAATGACTTTGGTTTCTGCTAGTAAAGAGAAAATTTTTGATGTTGAATCAGAGGGTTCATGTCTAATAATTGAGCATGATGATTATATAGTATCCAAGAGATAAATGCTGGGATTAACGTTGAGATTAATGGTTGGTAATATTAACGTGTTGGATCCAATCATGAGATGGATGTTGAAGATGCCAACGCTTTTCTTATGGACCTAATAAAGAAGGATTTGTCAGGCCAGACACTACTCTCTCTACATGGAATGTAATAATTCAAGAATTACCACCAACACCAAAGAATCCTTCATTCTACTTAGAAGTGACATGTTTGTGTGTGTGTGTATGCATATCTACTTGAAGGTAGATATGCTGAATTATACTAGATAATGCAATGATTGTGAAACATATCATCAATCTATCTGTTGTTAAAAATGAAAAATAAATTTCAAATAGTTCTCTCAAGAACTGTAGGTGGAGGGTAAGAAACAGATTGAGAATAAATGAATTAAGTAAGATGTCATGAAAGGCATGATCCCCAATATAAAACTTTATATGATAAAATGAAGGAAGGAATTGTGTAAATCAGATAGTTTGTAACAGAGCAGTCTTGTTAATCAAAACTTAAACATTCATAAAATTAAAAATAAGTTTTGGGCAAAATTTGCGTACACTTAACAATATCAGTCAAGGTGAAATCAGAATTTTGCATTATACTCAATACACACATATTTGTATAATTTGGATCTGGAATTCCCCCAAAGACTCTTGCATTAAAGGCTATGTCCTGAGCCCAAAGCACTATCAAGAGAAACTTTAAGAGGTGGGGCCCAGTGGGAGGAGGTTATATCAGTGGGGACATGACTTTCAAGAGGACATTGGAGTCCCAATCCTTCCTCCCCCTCTTCTTCCCAGCTGCCATGAAGTAAATAGGTCTTACTCTGCCATGTGTTCACACCATAATGTACTCTGCTGCCAGTGGCCCACAAGCAACAAAGTCAACTGACCATGGACTGAGACTCCTGAAACCACAGACCAAAATAAACTTTTATTCCTTAAAAGTTGCTTGTTTCAGGTATTTTATCATAGTAATAGAAAGCTAACACACACACATATATGAACTCAGGGCAGCAGAAGTCAGGACTTCATCATTTACTTAAATGTCCCATTTCTGAGTATAACATTTTCCAGTTTTTGCAACTGAACATTTGCATTCTAAATGCTATTTTATGGAAACTGAGATCTTACCTAGAGGGATTCTGGGTTGGTCAGTGTTTAACATACCTTCTATTGATTTTGAAATGCTTCTTTATGTTTCTACTACCTGATTCTTTTAAGTTTCAATTTAGGGTATGCAGTCAGATCAGGCAATGCTTAGTGTGTCCTTTACAGAGCTTAGACATGCTGAAGTGTTTCAAGTATATGGATCCGAAAGTGGAAGTCAGTGATTGCACCATCATTTTGTGATGGTTCTTTCTTAAACCAAGTCAGTTTCCTTTAGGATCCCTGTGATTCTAGGCAGTGTCATTGTTTTGTAATCTCTTCCCATATGACTTCCTATTGAATGACTAAGACAGAACAAACTTAGCACAGCAGAGGATGGTAGAGACTTTCAAGAAAGGATTTACAAAGTTCACACTGAAGCTACTAGGGAAATTCTGTTCCTTCTACATATTTAATAAATTCCTGGTATTGGAATGGAGAACAGAAGGGCTCTTACAGAGACATTTGCCTAAGGGTGTTCTGAGTTCCTCACTATTCCAGAGCAATTGAGGATAAGGCGTTGGATATTCTTATACAGTGACATTCATTAAATATAAAAATGAGTTGGAGCTGGAACAGTTTCTTTGTGTAGAATTGACTCATTTGATAAACAAGGAAGAAGAGCTATTTATCAAAACCCTACCTGAGTCATGATGGATAGACGAGATTAAACTCTTTTCACATCTAGGTTTTAAAGTGGTTCGCTTATAAGGTATAAAATTCATAAGTAGATAGTGGCACCATAAAATTGATAAATCTTTGTTTAGAAATCCAAGAAACCCAACCCAAACCAACAAAATGTTTGTTTTCTAACATGTCTAGGAAATCTAAGAGGTTATCATAATTATTCTCTACTTGATCCAAGGTCTGAAATGATGTTTGAACTCTTTTATTCCTCTACTACCTTCCTTTACTTCGGCTCTTATGCTTAGTTCTGCTTAACTTTATTTTGTTTTGTGTGCTTCCCTCATTCTCTCCTACCTTGGGGAGGCTTGTTTCACAAGGTAAGTGTTGAGACTGGAGTTTGTGTTGCTGCTGGCAGGTAGGGTATGCACAAGCTCTGAGCCTCTGCAGCTGAGAAGGTGGGCATGCCCTCCAGTGTTGCAACAGATCTCAGCAGCTCACTGTCACTTTCTTTTTTCTGGGTTCTTGTCTTGTGAGTTCAAAGAATGAAGTCCACAGACCAGAATGAGATAGTGTAAGAGAAGAATTTACTGAAGAAACAGGAACAAAACTATTGCAGTATGAGAGGGAAACCAATGCTAGTTTACAATCCAAGTGTGCTAGTCTAGTCTAGGGGTTTATATAGAACTTGGGTCAAGGCTATTGGTCAGACTTATGCTAATTAGAGTTTATAAAATGTACCAACCCTATTGGTCCAAATTAATGCTAATTAGGGTTTGCAAAGATACTAATGCTATTGGTCAACCTTTTGAGTCCCAAATTCCATTCAGGTCTGCCCCACTTCCATCTTTCTCTGTAGGTCAGGAAGTGGGCGGTTGAGGTCATCAGTCCATGTCTGCAGGTTTCAGGCTGCACTGCTTTGTGGATTGGGCTTCTGTAGTAGGTGTCTCCATCATGCCCAAGCCTGCCCAAAGGCTGAAGGGTGACAGATCCATACACTCCTCAGGCTCATTGGCTGCAGGTTGTGCTTGCTGCCAGGGCTCCAGCCTGCCCAGGTCATAGCTCAGCCATCGCTTCTTCAAGCACTCTGTTGCTGCTTAGGCAGGGGCTGACCACACAGCTTGGCAGCAGGGGAGCTGTATCTGTACAAATGTCAACAATATTTCCAAATGAACAACCTTCCCCTTTGGGTTCATCTCTAACTCTAAAGTCAATCAATTTGTAGAGATGTAAAATGCACGATGATTAACTGAGTGGGCTCATATGTCTGTCCTCTGACCAGGGACTTGTATCAACTGGGAAAATTTCAGTTTTGTAAGAACTAGAAGGAAGAAGGACAGTTAGTTCTCCAGTAGTTAAAAATGTACTGGGTAGCAAAACACTACAAATGTCTGCTTTAGTACCAATTTGCATTGTTCTCATTTTTGTGATCATCAGATGTAAGGCAATACATTTGCATAATTAAGTATTTACCTGCCAAGGTGTAGGTTGGTAAAGATTACATTTTAATCCTGCATTGACTAATTAGTGTGTTACTTTTAGGGGAAAGCTGAGAAGTCAAACTGAGTCTTAAGACATCATTTGAAATAAAAAAGATGTATCCAGTATTAGCCCCAGCTTGTGACCGAGTTTTAGCCCTGTCAAGATGTTCCTTTCAGATCCATTCACTAGTGACAGAGTGTTCCTTATTGCTTTATCTCCCCTGAAACAGTTACATTGAAGCAAAGTTTTATTTCACATTGATTTGATTCCTCTATCTTTCTTATTTTAGTAAAATTTAGCAGCCAAAGCAACCAGTGCATTTTCTGTTTGACAGTAATGATTACAAGGTTGTTACAGTTGCTTTCTTATCATGGAATTTGCAATTCTAGAAGCAACTGGATGCTTGCTCTTCTTTATCTCTCCAGGTAAGATAATCACAAGAAGAATATGTAGGAAATTTGAATATACGTGCTTTTACCAATGAATTTTGTATCTTCCTCTGATCTCTATGTAATAGAAATTATGTGGTGTGTTTTCTTCATAATGCAAAGTTAATCCAAGTAGTTAAAAATGAGCTTGAAGATAAGCTTAGATCTCAAGTCTTGTTTGGCACTTGAGGTAGATTTACAGACTGGCAAATTAACTAAAGATATTTCCAACCTGGATATCAGATGCAAATGTGTCCCAGTCTTTGGTATGCCTTTGGATTGTTGATTCTTTGATATTTGTCTTTTCAATTCTATGAGGATTTACTTCATTAATTTGTATGGGTAAGTCCCCATATTAATGGAAAGTAAATTAAATATCAGGAGAAGATTTCTTGTTTGAATTTTTTGCCTGTTTTGGCATTTTGGAAGTATACTTAGCTACAGTGAGAGACATGAAAGATTACACCCCTTTTATTTTTATAATGAAATTTGGAAAGGGTTAGGAGAATGGAATGTACTGGGTCTAGATGCAAAAGCAATTTAATTTGAGTAACTGCTGTTTATAATAGTTCCAAATCAAAGGACTTTTGCAGGTACTCAATTCCTCTTAAGTTGCTGTGACTTTTTCTTTCCATTAGCATATGAAATAAGAACATTGTAACATAACACATCACCAGGGACACAAAATAAGTTATGTTTTAGAATAAATGAATATCCGTAATTATAGATAATTTATCTCTTCTCATCAATATCTTAATAAAGAAATATTATGAAAAAATGGACTTTGATGGTAAACATTGCATGGAGTATAGGGTCTATCTGTCCTTGGCACTTTAAAAATTGCAGGGTGTACAGCCTAATGAGTAATTTTTACTAGGCTCCTTCTATGCACCTACATTTTAGAATCCTGCCTTTTTTTGATCTGGACGTTATCAGGATGCCCTTTTTCTTTTTTTATTTTTGTTATGGGCCTGAAATGACCTCATTGACTTCCCACTCCAAATTCTAGGTGTGGGGAACCAAAGTCATAATTATTTATAGGTGCCAGTTTCCTTAAGAGACATTGCAAGAGTGGCTATTTTATTCTGTTATAGACTTTAAAACATTCAATGCATAGCATATTCTCAGTTAATTTTGCTGACAAATACTTGGGTTGACTCTATAAATCAAAATTTTCAAAATGCCAACTATATGTACCCCGTACTGTGGTATTTTTTTTTTGTCTGATTACAGGATCTAATGTTAACTTTTTCCTTATAAATCCTTCAGAGTTTTCTTGCTGGACAGCTTTATGATGGTGTCTGTCTCTGTGATATCGTTGGCATTTAATATGAGTTTGTACACTTCTGATAATGACTTGCAGATTCAGCCAGTGTGAAATGAAGGAAAGAATTTTTTTGAAATCTGAAAAACTCATTTGTGCATCCAACAGAACTCCTTATACGTATGTTGCTTATGGGGTTTAAGACTGATATTAAATCAGTCTGTCTTAGAAGGGCAGTACTGCGAAGGTTGTAAGTCTCTGTTCACAAGTTGTGTTTATTGTAGTGCCATGACCAGCAGTTCTCATTTTAATATTGTATTCTCTACATCTTTTTTTGTTACTGTTCTTGCACCTGGAGGCCACTTGGCAATGGGTGCACAAGTAGAAAACAAGAAACAGGCAAATCCCACTTCATATTCAGAATCTAGGAAGAGCAAGGATTGGGACAGAAATTACTGTTTTTGCATATTACTCCGCTTTTCCCTGTAATGAACTTCACAAATAGTTTTGCCTTCAGTTGTTAAGAGGAGCACAATCCCGCGCTGTCTCAAAAGAGGAAAATCCCAACATAATACAGACATTGATGGTGCTCAATTCGCCCACTGTGAACCGTGGGAAACGCTCACTGTACTGCAGTCAAAGAACACATTAACTCACCTTCCATAACTGTGGTATTTGTTTTTTGTTGTATAAATTTTGTGTGTAAATGTATCTACACTACCAGAAAATAAATCACCTTTTTTTCTTTCATAAATTGGCAAATAACTATTGTACATGTTTATGGTGTGCAACGTGCTTTGCTCAGTATACATATTGGAGAAGATCTAAATCACACTAGTTAACACACGTATCACCTCACTTATCTGAGGTCAAAAAACAAAATCTACTCTTTTGGAAAATTGCATATATACATTAGCTATAGTCTATTAACTATAGTTATTTACTATAGTCACCATGATGTAAAATTTCTTTGAATTTCTCTTCCCATGTAACTGAAAAATTTTAATCTTTTGACTAACATTTCTCCAGTCCCCTGACACCCTGGCCTCTGATAACCACCATCCATTCTATTCTATGAATTCTGTTCTTTAACATTCCACATGCAAGTAAGATCAAGCAGGATTCATTTTTCTGGGCCTGGTTTATTTCATTTAACAAAATTCCAAGTTCATTCATGTTGTCACAAATAACAGAATTCTTTCTTTTTAAAGGCTGAATAGTACTCCTTTGTTCATATATATGTCACATTTTATCTGTTTATGCATAGATGAATATAAGTTGATTTTATATATTGGCTTTTGTGATTAAGCTGCAATGAAAATGGGATTGTAGATATCTCTGAGATACTGATTTCAAATAATTTGAATTTACATTCTGAAGTAGGATTATTTGATGTTGTGACAGCTCTATTTTTAATTTTCAAAGGAAGCTTCACACTGTTTTCCATAATGGCTATACCAATTTCCATTCTCACCAACAATGTACAGAGATTTTCCTCCTTCTCTTCTTTCTTCTTCTTCCTCTTCTTCCTCCTCCTCCTCTTTGTTGTTGTTGTTGTTCTTCTTCTTTTTCTTCTTCTTCTTCCTCTTCTTTCCTCCTCCTCCTCCTACTCTTCTCCTTCTCCTTCTTATTTTTTTTGCTACCAGAAATTGAGCCCAAGGGCATTTAACCAGTGAGTCACATCTTCCAGTCCTTTTTATTATTTTTTTAAAATTTTGAAACAGAGTCTTGCTAAATTGCTTATAGCCTTGCTAAATTGCTGAGGCTGGCTTTGAACATGTGCTCACCCTGCTTCAATCTCCTAAATAGCTGGGATTGCAGGCGTGAGCCACTGGTCTCAGCTGGATGCTTATTTTCTTACTGTTGACTTCTTTGAATTCCTTATATATTTCAGATGTATAGTTTGCAAATATATATACCCTTTTCATAGCTTTTCTATTCCTTCCATTGATTGTTTCCTTTGCTGTTCAGAAGATTGTTTGATGCAATCCCATTTTGTCTAATCTGGTTTTTTACCTGTGTTTGGGGGATTATATTACAAAAGTCTTTGATAGAATTGCACTGAATCTTTTACTTATTGAGAGAAAATGTGTTAAAATTTTATTTACTTTTTCTCTGGCGTTTTTTTCCCAACTCTTAGTTGTATTGTGGTGCTGGGATTCAACCGGAGTCTTTGTCTATGCCAGTGAGCCATTGCTCTAGCCCTGCACTGAATCATTAAAACACTTCGAATAATGTGTAGATTTTTGCAGTACAAATTTTTGCAATCCATTAATACAAGATATCTTTCTGCTTATATTTTTCAATTTCTTTCGTCAATGCTTTATAGTTTTCTAATGTATAGTTATTTCACCTTTTTGGATATATTTATGTCTAAGTATTTTAATTGTTTTTTTGTAGCTATTATAAATGGAATTGTTTTCTTGATTTCTTTTTCATATCATTCATTGTTAGTGTCAAAATATGCTAATGATTTTGGTTTGTTTTGTGTCTCCTTTTTGCTGATTTCATCTATTAATCTGAAAGTTTGGGGTGAAGTCTGACAATTTTGTATGTAAGATCATGCTGTCTACAACATGATTCTGTATAGATGTAAACATTTTCTTTTCTGAGTTGGATATCTTTCATTTATTTCTCTTACTTAAATGCTATGGCCAGGACTTCTAGCATTACTTTGAATAGAAGTGGTAAGAGTGAGCATCCTACTTCATTCATGATCTTGGAGGAAGATAAGATGTTTACTTAGCTCATTGTAGAAGAGTTGCTGAAGCCAGCTAAGTGCATGCTGCGTCATTCTCTTTGTTTTCTTCTGAGTTGAGTCACCAACTAAGCACTTTGGGTTTTTTGATGATTTTGATCATTGATTAATGTTCCCTGGGTCTGTACTTAAACTCTGTGATATAGTAGTGATTAGATGTTGGCATAATATTGACCTTGGCAGGAAAATAAAGTAGTGTACGTCATAATTTTAAGAGTTGATAGACTTAAGCTAAGGATATACTTTTATACTCCTATTGTGGAAGCAAGGATTACAAAAGGATGCAAAGCGTTCATAAAGAAGAACCAGACAAAAAATATTTTTTCAGTGAGAGTGTATTGTTGACAGTTTAGTTTAATTCATAAAACAGAAAAAGTAAACTTAATTTCTACCATAGTTCCTCAATAAAATAAATCATGATATGGTGAGTGGTACAATGCTTTTCATAACATATGCAAGATATAAAATAATACATTTGTAAGACTCAAACATATAAAATCTCAAATTTGTAGAATTCTTTTTAAAAAAAAATTTAATGAATAATAAATACATACAAGATACACTATTTAGTATTAGGACTATAATGTTGGTGAAATAAAAACTCAAGTTTCCAAGAATATAAAGTCTAGTCAGTATATATCAAAAGTCACTTAGGAATAATGATACAAACAAATCAAGGTTAAAATGGATTCTGAGGGATGTGGAAATAGGAAGAATGGTGGATTGGGTAGTGAGAGCTGATTAGGAAAGGACATCTGAAGAGAATAGGTTGATCATCAGGAATTAATAAGCATTCAATAATAGCAATTACAATAATTGGCAGAACATGGGATTTTGTATATTTTAAGCAATGTGCTCTGAATGTTAATCTACCTTGCTAACTTTTTATATAAAACCTTGGCTTATGAGAGTTTAATATTTTGTTTTCTAATAAAAATATGGAGTCAAAATATTTGTTACAGATGCTATTTTTCTTGCATCAAAACTCAGTAGGCAGATAATTCAGTTATATCATACCAAAACTTAGGGAATAATCTGCAGAAAAATTTGCTTACTCATTCATTTACTTATTCCACACATATTTATTGAATATCCAACTACTATGAATGATGAAACATTCTAAATGATTTCTTGAATGCCCAACTCACTTGCTTGTATTTGGCACAGATAAAACTAATAAAAATAATTTTACTATTAACATATATTTCACTCTCAGGAAAACTAGAGGAAAGGTTCTATTTTTTTACATGATAGATAATTGATGTGATTTTATTTTCTAAAAAAAATGATAATTTGCTATTTCTTCTGTGCATTAGTCAGCTTTTTGTTGATGTGACTAAAATACCTGTCATAAACAACTTAAAGGAGGAACAGTTTATTTCAGTTCATGGTTTTGAAGCTTGAGTCCATGGTCAACTGGTTTCATTGCTTTAGCTTGGAGGTGAATCTGAATATCATGGTTCAATGGTGTGTTGGAAGAAAGCTGTTGTACTCATGGCACCCAGGGAGCAAAGATAGAGAAAGAGAGAGAGGGGACCGGAAGGTGGGAGATCAGGAATAGGATGTAGGCCCCCAGTACGTGTCCTCAATGATCTATTTCCTCCAATCATGCCCTACCTGCTACAATTTCCACCACCTCCCAGTAATCCATTCAACTATCAATCAAACTAATCAATGGATGAGGTCAGAGACCTCACATCCTAATCACTTCCTAAAAAAATCCCACCTAGGACTAAGAATTAAACACATTGGCTTTCGGGGAATACTTCGTATCCAAAGCGTAATATTTTCCTAGTATTTCTATTAATCACAGTGTGTAACTTTTATGTTGTTGGGTATTTCAGATACATTTTTTTCTTTAAAAAATGCTTTTGACTCTTGATTGTAAAGCAGATAAATGTGATAGATCACTCCTTGAAATCAATGATGGAGAGGATACTTTGGGTTTCTCCAACAATCCTGAAGACGTGCATGGTGTCAAACCCAGAGTAAATGTCAGAGTTACATCACCACTACAACATTCCTGGTTTACTTCCTTCTCTAACTGTCAGATTCTTCTTCATTTTTGTTTGTTTGATTTACTCATTTTTCCTTCTGTAGTCTAAATATATGAGTTACAATATTAACTTTTTAATGACTTTTTAATTCCATTTTTATTTTCTGCTCACTATCCATCCAGTCTCATCTAGTCCTGTGGCTTGAAATATTACCTGCATTTGATATTTTATAAGATTTTCTACCTCCTATCTGCTCCTCTTAAGTAAAATCCACACTTATACACAAGTGTTAATTTGAATTTTCTATTTAGATTCCTAAAAAATGCCTAAATTTGACAAGTTCCAAAACAAATTCTTAATTCAAAATATACATAACCTACTCTAGCCCCAGATGGCTAGCTCTTTAGATGTATCTCTGTTCTACCATTTGATTAGTCTATGAACCTTGAACTCATCCATAGCTATTCTCTCTTACTTGTGGATAATCTGTCACCACATATGCCTTTGAATTATGCACAAATGTAACCACTGATCATTACTTTCAGTCAACTTTATGAACATCTTTCTCATCACTCTCTATTTTAATCACTTTTCTAGCCATAGAAGACTCCTATTTCCCTAAACACATTCATGTCAGTCCCTTTGAATACTAAATACTCCAGTTATTCAGGTTTATTAATTGTCTATCCCTCAGCGTCTATTGATCTTGCACAAATACTCTCTTAACAAAAAAAAAAATTAGAGGTTATCCCTCATAAAGTAGCATTCCTCACTTTTGCTTTCTACACCATTACTGTCATGTAATGGATTTATAAATGTATTTATCTAGATGTAAACTCCATGAAAGTGAGCACTAGGATTTTATTTACTATTGTGGTCCAAAAACCTGGAATAGTGGGGAAAAAAAAGAAAATAAATAGACATTATAAACAAAACAACACAAAACTGATTTTCTGAATTAATAAAAGTGTACTCAAAGTAGATATTATCTGACCTAATTATCATTTAATCATAGTAGTCTCATATGATATTATCTTTGATTTCCAAAATGTCACTAAAGTGGTAGAGTTCAAAACATCTTGGTTTCGGACCAGATAGCATTGTGATATTTGGTTCGTATCTTATGTCTTGTTGCTATATGGGGTAGAACTTCATGGGGTGAAAGCCCACACTGAAAAAACACTCCAGAAATGATTAATGTGGCACACCCGTAACTCACAACCAGCAATTTCTCATAGCTCCTGTAAGCAACTCTGCTGACTCTTAGGAATTACCCTAGTAAGCAATAAATCACAAGAGTAATTAAAATGTCCCCTTAGAGTTCAGTGGACTTCTTATATTCAACCCATATCCAATTGTCTGGGAGAAATTATGAACTGAGTTTTAGGATCAGAAAATTTTACAAAGCAGCTCACTTGAAGTATTAGATTATCGTTGTTTGATTCCCTGTCCCTTTTCCAAATTCTTTGTTCAAGAATATGACCATAACACAGAAGAGCACAGGGATAGGATAGTCAGGAAACTCTCTATCCTTTTAAGGTGAAAATCTACCCCTTAGAACTTGAAAATAGAACCTGACCCTGAGTGTGAGACTTAAAGGAGTCCAATGTCATGTTAGTCACAAATACGGCATTAAAAGGGAAATTCATGTGCTTAATGATAGTTTCTGTGACAAAGTCTGTCATATTGGCTGGGACTCAAGTAGAGGAACCGTTTTTCAAGTTCCTACCCTCTTTTTGTCGTGCCTCTCCTTTGTTACCTCCAAGTTTTTTGCAACAAACACCATATTGTTCCAGAAATTACACATTTTCCTTTCCCTCAACAGACCAGTTGACCCATTTCTCTTTTGGGAGTATATACTGGCCTTGAAAGTGTTTCTTCTAGTTTGCTATGAAGGATTGGTTAGGATTTTAAAAATGTTTCTGTGTCTATTTTGTTCACTTATTCTCTCTAGGCTCCGTGTGTGTGTGTGTGTGTGTGTGTGTGTGTGTGTGTATCACCAGAAACAAGACTTGCTTAGGAGTTGAGGGATAAAGAGGGAAACCAGAGGAAACAGTCATTGTAAGGGACACCTGAGTGTTGAATGGAAGGGAGTGATTTGTCATGAAACCTAAGAATGAGGGAGTTTATTGGGACTTCTTTATTTTTTTAAGAGAGAGCAGGAGATAGGCAGAGAGTAAGAGAGAAAGAATCAACTTTATTTATTTTTTCATCTGGACTTTGTTTCTCTAATACTAAATCGTGTATATGGTGCGGGAGTTTGAATCCGAGTCCTTGTGCATGCTAGGCAAGTGCTTTAACTGCTGAGCCACCTCATTGGTCTCAAGTTGTTTAAGATGGCTAGGATACCTGTGATTATAAGAGACTGTCCCTAGCCCTGGAAGCAATGGTGAGGCACCAGCAGGTTGATCAATTTCCTTCCCTTTCTCTCATCTGATTCATCCTCTTTCTACCCTCCCACAACAGAATGAGTGAAAATGGGAAAATCTTTTATCACTCCGGAGTCTCACTATATGAATTGTGAGATGATCAACTAAACAATAAATGAAAAATTCTCTTTGAGTTACTGAAGAAAAGTACTATATTTATAGAAAGTTCTATGTTTTGATATTTTTCCTACAAAACACTCTGCACTGGCATAAACACCCCAGGATTTTAGTAAAGGTGTTATATCTGTACACCTCTTCAGGAATATTTTTAAATACTTTGAACTTTCCTTTTTTTTGTCCCTTTTTATTTTACAGTTTGTCTATTTTAGTTTTCTTATGTAGAATTCTCATTATCAGAATCTTCTTCCTAGTTTGCAGTTTAGTGTCTAGGACGTTTAGAGGTCACTTAAAGTAGAGAAAAGAAAAAAAGACACATAATGAATATTTGAAATAAAATTTCATTATGTAATTTTTTGTTAATCATACAGAAAAAAATTCCAGGGACTAGAAGTGCATATTAGAGACTTTGGAACATGTGTGAAAAAAATGGCCCATATAGTTAAAAGTAGCTAAACTGAAATAGGCAGTTTCTAAGGAATGGTTTTTTTTCCTCCCCTAAAGAAATCATCTCAAATATTCATCTGCCCATCTTGGATCTGTTCATTTCTGCCTCTAATGGGAAGTTCACTGTCTGAGTCGGAATGAAGAAAACCACCTCAAGGACTGAACTGCTCACCCAATTGATGTGAACATTGGGCTTTAGGGGGTACCATAGTGCCAGTATAGGCACTGAAAGAGGTAATTTGTTAAATGGCCCCCGGTGCTGTGTTAATTTGTCTCACACCAAGAGTTTTTGCTTCAAAACACAGCATATACTGCTTATGCGGGGTGGGCCTGGGGAGGAAATGAAGCATAGTAAATTAGGCCACTTAGGGAATAATAAGAAAGTAGAGGAGGAGCAAATAGGAGAAGTTCCTATTTGGTGTTAATTATTCTTATTTGACATTACCTGTGAGCTAATATATACCCATATATTAACCTATGTTTTGAAACTTTAGCAAGATTTTTTCATATATATAAGCCTGACAGTTCCTTTTTGATTCAAAACCATACAAAATAAATAATTTTATGAATTTACTCTATATACATATACAGCATTTGTAATGAAAACAACAATTATTGGTAGAGGAAACACATTAAAAAGCAATAATTGCATCATTACTATTTTTGAGCACTTTACTGATTATAAAATAGGACATCTAAGACCACATGTGAAAAATATTTTCAAACTAATTATTGCCAGAATTTTTACCTTTGTTTTGTACATAAACTATGATTCATGTAACTATGAAGGGACTGATCCATAAACTTACATTTTGACTCCAAATTCAGTGCTATTTCTATTATGCATATCTATCTGTGTTCTAGAAGTAAACACTCTGTACTCTGCACCATAAAACTAGGCAACAGTTTGTTGAATTACAACAGTGTGCTTATAGAAGTTGTTTGACCTTCAGGTTTAAGGCAATGTTGTATGTACAGTGAAATTATGTCACAGTGGAATTAATGCTGAAATTAATACTGGCCTTGTGTGCCACTTCCTCATTCTTCCATTCACAGGATGTGTGACAATGGCAAAATTGTTCAGCTTCTCTGGATATGATTTTACTTTTTTATCAAGTCAGTAAAGCTATAGGTTTATACCATCAAACACTAATAATGCTTCTTGAATTCTGCTGTGAATTGGACACTACAGTAGGTGCTGAGACTAAGCAGAGGAAGTGAGATGTCCTAAAAGTGATTATAAGTTTACTGGAGGAATTAGATTAGATGAACTCTGAAGTCCCTTGGGGTTTTACACTTCTAGGTTCTAATAGAGTGCAAAATACTAAAATATGTGCTATTTATCATTGGTAGTCCAGACAAAATGGGAAATTCCGAAAAAAAGAAAATCTAACTGTGGGCATTGCCACCAATAGCTCTATACACACAAATACCCACCTGGTGTTGGAATCTTTTTCTATGTGCAAATCCTACCTACTTTACCAAAGCAGTTGATAGAAGAAAGAAGGCTCTATGAGTATTGGAAATATGCTGTGCAGGGGAATTGAAATAAATGGAGAGAAAAGAGTCTCTTTGGCAGAGCAACAAGATGACTTAGACCAATATCCTTTTAAGCTGGTTTCCATTATGAATTACTCTGGCATTGCATTTCTCCTTCAGTATAGCAGTGTTCAGAGTTAGGCAATAGACTTTCCTCTAAATCTCAGAATCAAGCACCCTGAATTTGTTTGTTTTATTCTGCTCCAACCACTTTCTATCAGAACAGCTTCATGGTACCTCTGTGGGGATTGCAGAGATGCAGCGTTTCCACAGAAGGGAAGAAAAGTAGGATATGAAGTCTGGAGAGGTTCAAATTTGCTTTCAAAAATTAAGGAAAGAAAAGAAATATCTGTATATCTACATATAATATGTATATGTGTGTGTGTATTTGTATGTTGCCATAATTAAACAAAAACTACATGAGGGGTAATTCATAAATTATTGTGAAAATTTACAGCTGTTTTCTGTCAAGAAAGGCTCCTTTTGCCAGCTTTAGCTAGCTAAACAATTTCCCCCTGAGTACAAAGTACACGTCAGACATCACAGAATATCCAACACTAAAACACACATTTAGACTTTGCCAGTACTCAGTTCTTAAAACTTCCATAAAGATTTGATAATCTAATAGTGTGGAGAGGCAAGAACCATAGCCAGTGAAATCCTATGCATATTTTTGGAACAAAAGGACTGTTGGCTTAATGTTTTCAAATATTGGCATCGTTATATTCTGAGAACTAGGAATTCTGATGGTCCAGTTTCAGAATGTAGTCTTCACTAAAGGTTCACATATAAAAGGAAGCCATCTTGGGTCTGGAACCATGTGATTAGAGATAATCCATTTTTAAATTCCTTATCAGATCCCATTGTACCCCTACCCATAGCTGTTTTCTGTACCTGCCCCAATTTTGTATTAACCAATTACACAGACTGTACCCCTGAGATCCTCCAATAAGAGTGAAGGGTAGGATTTTGTCATATTTGGAGTTATAAGCAAGTAGACTGCCCACCCAAGTATGCTTGCTCATCAGATACCCTTTGTGAATGCACCCTTCTGCAGAAGTAAAGTCTGTTCTTGCTAGCACACTTCTGGACACATGTTTGATTTTCCTGCAGCACCTCAGAAATTTTAATAATTTTGTTTCTATCCATATCAATCAGAACAATGTTGAAATCTAGGGCATATATGTAATCTACTCTACAACAAATTTTTATGAGAACAATTAGCAATTCTATCTAAGCTACAGATGAATCAATCACCCTAGATACAATTAAGTACATCCTTATCAGGGGACCTGTCATTTTTGCTGAACATATGTGTGGTGGAAGAACATTTCCACTGACCTGTTTGTAGACAGGTTAAGCAAAGCTTCTAAGGGGGGAGGTCTGTCCTTTGAATAGGGTGACTGACTGATGTGCAACAGCATGAAATCAGAATACTAGAGCCCAAATTAATCTAAATGATCTACTTAATATTCATGTGAGATAAATAAACCCAGTGTTTAGTTTTAAAAATAAAATTATAGTAAAAAATGGACTCACATAGGATAATGATTGCCAAGTCAGGGAACAGGTTTTTTTTTGTTGTTATTTTGTATATATTTTGTTTTAATTTCTACTTTTCTACTTTCTTAAAGTCTGTATAACAAAAAATTTTAAATCATGTAAACAAAAATGAAAGGACTAAGAATGAAAATGAAGGACCAGAATTTTATAATTCTTTGCATTGAGAATATGATCAGTTAGTTTAATTTCTAAATGGTCTTGTTTTGCTGGAATTAGAAGAGGGAAATACATGGGGCTGGACCTTGGAGAAGGTCATTGAATATGGTAATGACTAAATATTTGCCTAGTCTGAGGTTTACTCCTGAAATAAAACAAATATGATAGCAAGGTCTTCCTGGAAAACTTTAGCAAACACTTTACACAAACAAGGTCCAGATAGGAAAGTAACTTTAGAAGAAGACATTAACAGGATGTCTTTCTTTGTCTTTTATGGAGAATTTTTGGAGTCTATTGTTTGAAAATGAATTCTGGAGTATGTGAAAATTTTTAGTCAAGGTTATTTTTTCTTGGTTTTGATAATTTATCTGTGATTATACAGTATCCCACTCTGAAGTATTTAGTATTAAAAAGTCATGGCTTCCACAGTTTCTGGACCCATTCATCCAGTGAGGAAGCCATGAAATGAATCAATAACATATATTGTTTTAGTTTTGAAAAGTGCTATCTTCCACTTATATTTTTATTTTTCTGAACTCAGATTGCATTTTCTAAACAATGTCTGAAAAAAAGAAAACAGCTTTTGGGCCATATGAGCATAAACGATCTCAGCCATGAAGTAGGGGCAACTGCTTATTTATTGTTACCTGAACTAGTAAGTTATCTTTGTTGCTTTGTTAGAGACCCAGTGTTTAGAGATCCAAATTCAACTCTAAATATAATTATTTCTCAATCATGCTGAGCAAAGTGAGCCAAACAGAGAGTAAAGGGCCAAATGTTTTCCCTCATTTGAGAAGGCTAGAGGAAATCCCACCCTTGGGTGAAAGGTGGTCAAACTCATGTATTAGACTCACCAAAGGCGTAGGAACACATAATCTAAGGGAACCATGTAGATGGGGGTGGGGTAAGGGAGAGAGGAAGGGAGGGCATGACAGAGAGGATAGGGAGGGATCTAGGGAGA
>PVKS010001773.1:119707-132470 GCA_004027875.1 Aplodontia rufa
TGCAATAACATTACAGGTAGAAACTTAATGTCTCAAAAATTAATTAAAACTTTTCAAAGTAAGGAGAAGTTAAAACAACTAATTTGTGTGCTGTGAAGTCCTAACACTTGCTCATAAAACATCTATCTATTAAAAAGTCCAACTGGTTTTCAAGAGAAGCTTTTTGAATTTCACAGAAGAAAATGGAGCTAGGTATAAATTGATAGAATGATAAATGCTGCCATGTTAATATTGGTAAAGAGATAAAAGCATTTATTGTGTGAACATGTGTGTCACCAAGTTCCTCTCTATGAATGTATGTGACCAAGAGTAACTCAAAAAGAACTTTGAACTCAGAATATAAGTATACAGACTTTAACCACAATAGTAAAAAATGGGAGCTACTTGAAATTTTGGTCCCAAATATGTGTTCCTCTCTGCATTTAATGTGAACATAATATTTGCATTAGATTTCCAATATTTGATGCTTATTGTCTACTCTCCGCATTTCCCTGTTCAAATCTCACTACTCTTTCCAATACAAAAATGTGTTGGCTCATAATGAGTTTTGTACAAGGTCATACCAGGTCCCCCATGCAACTTTAAATGAACCATCCAAACAGAAAATAGAAAAAATATTATGATGTGAAGTTTTGCCTTTTAGAGAATAAGTTTTCAAAGTGTGGATTAGAATATATTACCTGTGTCTTGGTGCTTCTGAAAATTCTTTGTGAAATCAACTGATCAATTTGTATATATTTACTACTTCCTAAAATCTACTTTATCTGTTCTTGAAGCCTCCCTTCCTACCACCAACTGTTTGAAGATCATGAAGCCGTCAGACACTTACTTTGAACAACACATTCATCCTTTCTTATCTAATACCTAACAAGAAGTTCTGAGCAATAGATTCTGTAATCAACTTAATCTTGATTTTAACATTGGTCTTCCAGAGGTGTGGACATGTGCTTGTTGCTCATGTCCCAGATCTCTGGAAGACCTGTCAAAAAGTCTGACTCTGCCTTATTATGTGGGGTTCACAGAAAGAAGAGGAAATCTTGAAAAATTAAAGGAGGGCATCTAAGATCACACATGTACACACATGTGAACATGGGATTTAAATAATTGTATCCTATAAAGCAAGTATCTACTGGAAGGCATTTAATAATAATTTAAAAATCAAATATGGGTATCAATTAAGAGTTAGGTGCAGCTTTTAGAGGGGAAGGTAAAAGAAGTGAGGAATGATTTGTTTTCAGATCAGCATCTTGTTTACTGACTTAATCATATAAGGTATATTTAAGGAGGCGGTATGTGGCTTATCTTCATCAAAAACTGGGAAAATATTAGGAAAATCTATTAACAAAAACAGATTTTTCAGACTAATCAGATTACTAGACTATCGGATGCAAAAAGAGCATTATCTTGAAAGTCAGTTGTTAAGTAAATTTATATATATTGGCAAATGCACTTTTATTCTTCCAGTTAAAAATTTATTATTGCCAAAATAAGAAAAATAATAGTTTTGTAACCTCCCACTGTGTATAAAACTAAGAGTTTTCAAGCTTAGGGTTCAGGATTTGTGACACCTAAATCACCCTGAGCAAACTGTGCAGCTTTGAATAAAACTGCTTCCTGGAAAAAAAATTATTATTGCAAGTAATTGGTTATCCATAGCTGATAATATACCTCCAGTAAATCTTGAATATCTTCAAAATAAAGTACACATGCATAAAAAATATTTTACCTACAAAATATACATATAAAGTAAAAAACCAATATTCAAAAGAATTTACATAATGAATATCAGTTGAAATCTTTAGACTTTTATGTCACAGAGATATTTTAAGCAATTGTGAAAATCATTTTGCATTCTGAATGAGGAAAAACTCATATAAAGTGCTTTATACATAATAATTGCACTACTTTTAGTAAATAAATGCATACATTTTTCAATGTTTTATCAATTTAGTTCAACAAATACTTATTAAACATCTATCATTTGACTGAAGTTGTCTTAGATAAGGAATGTAAATGAATTATGTGAAATGTCTACACTGGGAGAAATTGTAAATGGGGATATAGTTTGCAGAGAAAAGGAATTTCACATAAAAAAATAATCATAGGCATAAACAATAAAGTGCTAATTTAAACATTATTGACATCAGAATAGAGTATGTGATGTAATTACTGCAAATCATCACAAAATGTAGAGATTGACATAAAATGTAAATATAAACTTTAATATTTCATACAACATTCTATTTTAACTTTGGGTTGAATGTTGTGATTGTCATACTTCTGACTTCTATGAGCACAAAGGTAAAACATCACTACCTTGGGATTCCTGCCTGGAATATGAAAAGTTTACTAAGGTTTCCTTTTTTTTATAATTTTCCTGCCTATCAAGTTTTTTATATTGTTTACCAATAAAAAATTCTGCAAAAACTCCAACTCTTCACATTCATAGCTAAATTGATATTTTTCTTCTGTCACAATCAACCTGACATTTAAACTAGAAGAAAGCATGGCAGTAATGAGATTGTAAGGCATGTTTTAGAAATCAAGTAATATAATATAGAGGGTGAAGGCTTTATTTTTTTTCTGATGCTGTGTGTAGTGAGACTATTTTTCATTTTACTCAAGGTGAATATTAATTGTCTCACAGTGGGTTTTGTCTGCGTTCTCCATATTAACATCATTGCATTCACCACACAACTTTGAATCTCCCAACATTATTGTAAATATGTTTCTATCATGGGTGCTATTACATTACAAATATTGATATAGAATGTGCATATTTTTACATAATGTAAGTATGCAATCAAAAGGAAAGTACCTTGAGAAATAGATTTGTCAGTTTATAATCTTAAATTTGTTGAGCTTTGGTTTCCCAGTTCTCTTCAATCACAGTATTTAGTAAATTACGTAGTAAAGAAGAAAATGTGCATTTGATTTTGGTTTTATTATTGGTATTTAGTGCAACTGAAATGTTGACTGATAATGAATTAACATTAGCATTTAGTCATTTGTTCAAAAACACTGAGCATCTTTACAACTAAATCAAGAGCCCATCTATGATTCTCTGGAAGAACATTCTCATTCACAGATGGGTTTAGCTACCACAGGTAGTTATTTAGTGAAGTTGTTTAGAAAATTGAAACTACAATATTAAGATTATTATTTCATTGTCTTTATAAATCAGCTAATGAGGATTTCACTATCTCTCTAACTTTAGCTCTTATTCTCACAAACGTAAAGTGAAAGGAAATTAGAAGAATATATTACGAATGACTCAAAAAAACTGTTCTACAGTCTCTATAGAAAACTCTTATTAGATTACTCAGCATTCTAGACAAAGAACATTAGTAGTAAAATAATTATAAAAGGTTGAAACTGATAATTGGTGATAAAGCTAAAAATATTAAAAAGATTGCATATAAATTTTCATGAAATAGCCTTGAATAAAGGAATTAAAGTTAGGCATGAAAAAGTTAGTCTACAAAATAATAAACCCACACTGTTAAGAATGATGGGGATGGGACTGTGTGGCAGGGGCTCCTTTCTGGAGTCAACATATCTTTATTTTAGGTCATCCTCTGCTGTCACCCTTACTGAAATGCAAATATGTCACCCTATTTGAGGAAAAGGTGGCATTGCTAAAGGTTGAAATCAAGGTGATCACAGGCAGATTGCAAAGACAAAGATGCCTTGATTTCCAACTTGAGTCTAAATTGGTTTACATCTTATGACCAAACCACAAAACTGGCTCTGACAATCTCCACTCTTGCTGCTTCACAGAATCCATAAAGTCAGAAACAAAAAAAAAAAAAAATTCTGACAAAATAAATTTGCTCATGTTCAGGAGGGTAAACACAGGTAAAAAATCCAGTTCAAATGAAAGCTACATTAAGATATCACCTCACGCCAGTCAGAATAGCAAAAATGAAGAAAATAAACCATAATAAATGCTGGAGGGCTGTGGAGAGATAGGCACACTAACACACTCTTGGTGGAACTGCAGACTGGTACAGCTCCTCTGGAAAGCAGTGTGGAGAATCCTCAAAACAACTAGGGATAAGACCACCATATGATTCTGCTATTCCTCTCCTGGTTATTTTTCCAGGGTTTGTAGAATCAACACATTATAGTGACACAGCAATATCTATGTTCATAGCAGCTCACTTTACAATAGCTAAATCTTGGAAACAACCTAGATGTCCCTCACTGGATAAATGCATCCAAAAGCTGTGGTACATATATACCATGGAATTTTACACAGCAATTAGAAACAATGATATTGCAGTCTTTGAAGGTAAATGAATGACTATGGAAGAAATTATGCTGAGTGAAATCAGCATAACCCAGAAAACCAAGGGTCGAATGTCTTCACTCTTCTGTGGAGGCTGGAGCTAGACCCTGGCCATTGAGAAAGGAGGTCTAATATCATGTTTTAAATTCAGATAAGGTGTACTGTTACACAACCTATACATTTTTAGAGATGTTGTGGGAAAGGGAAGGGAGAAGTGGGTAATTGGGGAGGCACTCTTGGGGGCAAATCTAATCTCCAGAATCTATATACATTTTATATTATTTTGTTAAAAACTTATATGGTTGTTCAATAAATAAATTTCTCAATAAAATAAAATCCAGCTCAAGAGGAAAGTGAGCAGTGTGAAAGGAAGATTTTTAAACAGTTGGGGAAATGTAAATTTTCTCAGAGTAAGAATCCTCATTGCAAAGGAATTAATAAAAGTTGCTTATCTGTGGTATGATATTGGGATTTTTCAATAAAGTTGTGTGAAACACTAAACATGTATAGGGATTTAAATCATGTAACTTGATTCCTTTTTTCACTGAGAAATAGTAAAATAATGAGTTAAAAGTGCAAAATTATTGCACACTTAGTGATAATGAATCATTTCTTTGAACACATCCATTAACTCATGATTTTCGCCTTATAAAAGTAGAATGTAAAATCGATTGTTTTTTAAAAAAAGATATTTAAATACTGTTAATTAAATGCAAATTGTTTTCAGTGTCTAGCTGAATGCCTACTGCTCAAGAGCTTGTGCCTTCAAAAGAAATTCCAAGTACGTATAGCCTCAGTGGCTGTTGTATCAAGATGCCATTTGTATATAACTTCTGTTGACTAGACCCACACTGCTTTACCTGTTGGCCATGTGTGTGCAGAGTTTGGGGATTGGGAGTTGCTGTCAGGTCTTATAAGTTCAAAAGGAATGCAATGTCTTTCTTTAAAGCATATGTATCAGAGATTGTGTAGTAACTGAAACTGACTTACATAATTAGGTTTTCCAAATGCTTAAAATAATGCAAAGAGATGAATAATCAGAATCATAGAGTCAGTGGCTAACTTTTGAAATCAGAAGTTTAACTTCCATGGTTGGCCAGTGTTTAGTCACAGCTGCTACCTTTTGTTTCTGTCATCCTCTTGGTTTCCAGACATTTGAGTCTGAAACTCTCATTATTAGTTGTGGGAAAGACCCTAACAAATATTATTAGAGGGATGATGTATATGTCCTTAGAAATGAAATCACTGATCACTATTAAGTATAAGTCATACCAGACTAAACTAATTTCATCTGATGATGGAGAAGGTAGTCTGAGGGATCAGAAATAATCATTCAGCAAACAATATTTGTTATGTTATTTTATTTTCCATCAGTGTGCTTGTGTGACATGCATAGGTAATCACATTTTTATAAGAAAATGTTCTTTTACTTTTAGTCCAAGAAATGGATTTGTAGAATTTTATATTTTTATTATATTTGTTACTGTGTTTCTTTTCCAGTGACATGAAAAGTGCTTGTGTTGCTATTATGAATAATGATACTCATTGTGAGATGTAGTTTATTGAATAACTTTTCTCTATTTTATAAATTTCAGAAATTGAATTCTGGCAGTTTTCCATCCTTTCTGCTATTTTGTGAAAGGAAAGTATAATAATACAATCAATATTTATTTTTATATTCAGAAGTATTGAATATTTATCTTAATAGCTGTGGTTTCTTACCACTGGTTTGCTATTAATGACAAATTATTGAAGATATTAAACTAAGATCTCAACATTAAGCACTTTTCATGCCTCATTAATTAAATCAAGAAATTTAATGTGGATGCATCAATGCTTAAGCTAAGTAAGTTTAGAATATATTTCTTATAAGTGAAATTGAAAACAATCTTCAAGCTTAGCTGTCAGGACCAAACTTTAAGTTAGTTTTCTCCTTGAATATGATTTGTCTATTTTTTAAAAAAAATGTTGTACTTTTACCAACATCAATACACTAATTATGGAACTGGAAAGGTCTTGAGATTATAGATTCCCAAGCATGCTACCTTTTTGGTTATAATGAAAATGTTTTGTTGGTTCATTAAAGAAACACAGCTAAATGATCAATACTGAATATTACAATTTTAGCAACTTTTATCAGCAAATTGAAATACAAAGAAATGCAGAAATTTTATGATACTATTTTAACTTTTCAGCTGTCATTTTTACAATAAACATGTGTAATTTTATAATTTATGTTACAATATATTTCCATTTTGCAGAGGGAGGGGGAAGAAGACAACAATACAGTATACTTAGAAAAGAGAAAGAAAAACATGCATGGGGCAGAGTATGTAAACAAATGTGAATAAAGAAAACAGTAATATTTTCAATTATAAATTATGAAGTACAAAGTATCTGTGAATTTGGAGAAAAAAGGAGAAAGCAATTGAAAAAGAATTCAAGAACTTAAACCTAGATAATCAGCAAAGCATCTATGCCACTGAAAAGATTTGGTTTGTATGATTAGTAGCAAATGCAGGGAATCATTTTAGTAGCTTCATGTCTACTACTGAGATACAAGAAATGACTGTGGCTATATTCACAGGGACTGAGAGTCATAGAGAGACTGTTGGTTCCTGCAGAGTATCAACCATGTAGCTTTCATTATTTTTTTACTCTGAGTTCAATACAGAAAGAGTGCTTAGTAAATATTTGTTTAATTAACAAAGGAGACACGTGCAGGCACCCAGTTACATATTTGACATACTATCTCTGTATAACATATATATGTATTACACACAGATATATTTCATACTACAATTATTTTGTGTCTATACTTACCTGTCCAAATTTATATCATATTAGAGTATTTAAAAATAAGCACACTGAATATGATTTGAAAGCATGGGATCTAGTCAGGTGGTCTGTAGAGGTGACTGAGTGTAGCTGTGAAACAGGTAGAAGTGGGTTGGTATACCGACCAACAATTTGGATTACCAATTAGTAGGAGAAAACTGTTCCAAGGCCTGTTTGGCCTCCTACTGACAATGTCCAGTACATTTGTCATACTATATACCCATGTCTACTGGGCAGATTGATCAGGCCAGTCAGAATTAAGATGCCCTGAACACACACATGAAAATCAGAAGACTTAATAACAAACCCTGCAATCTATCACCTATGATTTTGATATTGTTTGTATTGTATTAAATATAACATATTTTAAGACTACTTTTATCTATTTTTATTTTTTTTTAATCTGGCTACTTCAAGTTTTGGATTTCAAACATAGTTTGCATTTATGGCTGGCACAGGCTTTCTACTGGAAAGCACAGGCAAAAAAAGAAGGGTCTTGAAGTTTCACTTCTCCAAAAAATTCACAGGGATATGAAAATAGAAACTGTTTTCAATTAGTGGCTTTGTCATTCTGAATATATTTTTTTCAGCAAAAATGTTTTATTACTCATGTGGAAAAATAAAATAAACTTAATATTTATTTTTAACTTGATTTTATTTGTTTTTCCATGTTTATTTAAATTATAACAAAATATTTATGATAGCAATCTATTAAAATGATTCAACTCAGGCAAAAGGTAAAAATATTTTTAAAATAATAATTGGGGCTTGGAGTGGTGGCTCAGTGGTTATGGCACTTGCCTGACATATGCAAGGAGGTGGGTTCAAACCCCAGCACTATGTACACAACAAAGTGTTGGACCAATGAAAGTCACATGAAAAACTAAATAAAATGTATTCTTTCTCTCTCTCTCACTGTCCCTCTCTGTCTTTAAAAATAATGATAATAATTGGGGGGCTGTCTAGTCAAAAGTATTTTTAAAAGAAGCAATTTAACATATCAACTCATTGATAAAAGTCAATAGAAAACTTAAAATATTTAAGATTCTATGACCCCTATTACATTAAAGAGTCCAATAAATGGACATAGCTGAATTCCTTTAGAAGATCACCTGAATAATTTCAAATGACAGAATAATAAACATACAATATTGTGTAACTGACCCATTGCAGTTTCTCTGCATAGGATATTCTTCTTTTTCTATGCCTTCCAGTTAACTTCAATTAATGCTTCAAAGCAAAGTAGAAGTGTCCTCTATTTTCTACTTTCCTGACAAAATCCTCTACTCCAAACATCCTTTGTGGGACTTACTGTAATAGTAACATTTTGTGTATCTGTGTGGTCTTTTTATTAAGTAGTGTTTTTACTACCAGGCTTTGTCCAAGTTTAGGGAGTAAGGTCTTTTTGATGCTAGGTATTGTACCCATAACATTCCACATGATGCTTGGTTCATAGTGGGGATTATGTAAATATTTACTAAAAAGTAGTGCATCTATGCTTATAGGCTTTAAAAAAAGGTTTCTGAGCATTTTTTTATATTTTTTATGATATAGATGCTTTTAGGTACTAAATTTTGTTTAGATTTTAGTTATTACAAATTATCAGTCTTGTGTTCTATTCTTTTTTCCCCAAATATTACTTTATTTCTGCACACAGGCAATTTTTTTGAGGGTAACAAATATAATTTTCTCCTCTTGATCGCTAATTTCTATAAAAATGTGATATAATAACTAGGGATGCAATCATCTCCAACTAATATAAAAATCAAGGAAGACTTCACTGAATTAAAAATTTTAAAATAATCAGGTTTTGGGCTTCTGAAAGTATGGAAGAAAGAAATGTCTTTCCGTTGGGGTAAAAATTACAGAAAACGGCATGGAGGCTGGATTTTAAGACACACAGAAGAATAGGGTTTAGTTCTCTCTCTCTAAGGGAAAGAAGGAAGTGATTCAGAATGAAATAACTGTTCAGAATTTAGACACAGGGAGCATGTAGTCATGATTTCAGTACCTAACTCTGCAATCTACTGGCCAAGGAACTTTAGATAACGGTATCTCCTCTCTAAACCTTGATTTCCCTGGAAAAAAATGAGGGCTATATTACTAACAACTTTGTGGGGTCATTTGAGGAAAAAATAAAATAATGCCATAAATAATAAAAATTTAGGAGAGAAATTCATAAATTATTAAAATGGAAGTTCTGAATGGGCCTTGCATGTTTGTAGTTTTATTCTGTAGTTATTGGTTCTATGTGGACTCAGTGAGACATTTAATATGGTGGCTAAGAGCACAGACATTTCAACCAACTACCTGTTTGATAGCTGATTTACTTGTTTCTAGGTGTATACTTTTAGGCAATTCATTTGATACTCTCTGTGCCTTATTTTTCTCATTATAAGATGAGGATAATAATTAATATGAAAATAAGTCAATACATTCAAGGTCTCTGGAACAGTACCCAGGATGTAGAAAGTATTTTTAATATATAAATATCACTTATTATTTGTGGTTGGTCATCAACAGTATTTTATAAGAATGTGTCTGAAACCAATGATGTGCTTGAGTGGGAAATGGTGTGTTATCCCTGTGTGCTACAAATTAAAAACAGAAATATGTTAAAAGTCTTTTTCAGTTGTCCTAATTGGAAGAAAGGAAGGAAGGAATGAGAATAAAAATTATGAGAAATGAATGTTGAGGGAAGAGTGACCCAAGTAAACCTTGCAATATAGAGAGGTCTGGACACATGCATTTGGGACATGCTGAGCTTATGCTGTTGGGAGCACGTCTCACTGGAGATATGTAGGAGGTAAGAATGAAGGACAGGAAGACTGAGCACTGAAATATGGATTAAGAGGTGACAGTTAAAGTTGAAAAATAAGAAGCAAGAGATTAGAAACATAATATGATTGTGATAAGTCATACATTAAAAAGTATTTCCTGTAAGTTGGAAGAAAAAGTGAAGTCATAGGAGAAAGGGATATGATGGCATCTAAAAAAGGTACCATTTTATGTAAACTACAAAAAATATTTTACAGCATAACTTGACACAAACATTAAATGCTACAAGGAAGTCCATGTATTATGAGAGTCATAAATTCTACCAAGTTATATCAAGGTGATCTCATCATATATCACATGTAACCACTTCAGCCCTTGTTGGTTCTAGCACCACTGGGATACAGTTCCATGCACCATTAACAAGGACCTACAACCAAGCCAGGCTCAGCTTCCTCCAAAGTTAGAGGATGTAGCTGAGAAGTCTTCAGACCAATGCAGAATGTGGGGGAATTAATATGAAAGATGGCCCCATCAGTATGGGATGGTAATTGTCCCTCACGGGACAATGCAGAAGCCTGTTCTACTATTCTGCAGAGCATATGTAGCAGAAATAAATACCAGCTATTCACAGCAATAAGAAGCTTATTTACATAAGCATTCTTTTTTTTCTCTCTCTCTCTCTCTCTCTCATAAGTCATTAGCACCACTTTCTCACTTCTGTACCTTAGGACCCAGGTACATTACCCACACTCAAATCCTTTGCTTAGCATCAGTTTTCAGGGGAACTCAGGTAAGACAATTAATATTAGAAGTGGCTTTCCAAAGCAGATCTTCATGATGGAATTATGGAATTGGTTACTTACTGATCAGATAGCAACTAGGACTTGATTGTTCATGGAAAGTAGGGTGGTGATATCTCTTGGAGTGTGATGACTAAGACTCACAGGGGTGGGTTAAAATGAGTTACCAGCGGTTGAAAGACAAGAAATTAGCTTATGCCAAATTTTTATGCTTTGATATCTATGGCACAATAGTAATTATGAGAATTGTATAATTGCCTGTCTTTTGCTGACTGCCCTGAAGTTTTGAGAAAAGACAATGCCAATTTGAACAACTCTATCAAATGTCCACTCAAGAAACACTGTAAAAGTCTCAGCCAGTTTTTAATTTTTATCCTTTTTTCTTTTCTACACCTCTGGGAACTGAATCCAGTATCTTGCACATGCTGGGTAAGTTCTCTGTCGTTGAGCAAAATTTCTAGCCCTAATGGCAGTGTTTACAGCTGTCCATATCTCCTATAGCTGAATTGCATACTATGCTGAAAAGAACACTTGATATTGAATCATAAGGATTGGCCAGACTTGTAAAGGAGACTAAACCCTGGCTTTTGACGGGTGTCCCATGCTAAAGTCAGAGTCCTAGTAAGGAAGAAGTAGGGCCTTATGAGATGTGGTGGGGCATACAACTTGTGGACTTGGAGAACCTTGCATTTCCAGACTCCAGTGTATTTTCCAAGCAAGAAAATCCCTCCATCCCTCCCCCCACTAGAAGATAACAGCCTCCTTTTTCCTTGATGCCACACAAAAGCCTTCACTGAGATGGATGCCTCTAGGATCTACTAGATCACTACCACTTTCCTTCATTGATTTGGTTCTCATTATAGTCCAAGTGAGAAAATGTTACCTATCCTATATCATCAAATTTCCAAACTCTAAGATGAAGCTGTATTTTCTGGCTAAAATATGACTGAAGAAGCAATTCGAGCTCATATAAGTGATGATATACTAAGGGGAGTGAAATATAATACTGGACATAGTCTATTTTATTAATGGCTTTCTTCTATAAGCCTGAATTTAACATTGTGATAATCAAACCTAAAACTGGTCCTGTAACAGAGCTAAAATAGATTATGGAGAATTGGACAGAATGATGGTCTACGTATGTTGGAGATAACCAGCGCAAATTTCGCCAGGTGTTGAGGATGGGATCTGATGACAAACAAGTGGTCATGTTAGAATAGAAATGATGTTTTTACACAAAAATGGTTTTCTAATTTTCTCCATGTACATAGCTGACCAAGACAGAGATGATAAAAGGCAACAGCAAGGTCCCAGAGTTTCAGATGGTCAAAATAATCATAGAAATAAGCATAAAAATCATATGATGAGAGTACGAATTCTAAGAAGTATCACAGAACACTGTGAAATGTTAAAGTTGGAAAAACTGCTGGGTAAAAGATTATCCTTTAAAAAACAAAAATTAAAGGTTTTGGCAATGTGTCATTGCTAAGATGTGGTAAAATTCAAGTTATAAAGCCAAAAATATGGGTAGCTGATTTAAAGGCAAAGGACAAAGAGTTGAGAAAATGAGTTTCAAGACCTCAGTGTTAGACAATTTCCTGATACCTTTATTAAGGAGTGAAATGTATTATTTCAGAATAAAAAGGAAACACTCCTATGTAGTACATTGTTCATAAATGAGTGTTGATCCATTTAGAAATGATGGAAGAGTAAAATGGCAGGATTTAAAAAGACTTTGTTTCCACCTGCATGAAACCAAGTTCAAACTATTTTGTGAGGACTATTGGATGAATGAAACTTTGGGTTAACTTGATACCAGTCTATATTTTTCTGCTTAGTTTATGTACTTGCTTGTAAGTTTAGTTTAAAAATGAGAAAGTTGGTCTAGAAACATGAGTTAAATTCAGATAAGATGTAATGCTTTACAATTTAATACTATCATTAGATTTATAACGGGAAGGGGAAGGGAGGGATAAGGGAGGGTAATTGGGGGGGCACTCCTGGGGACAGTTGCAATGTCCAGAATATATACACATCTTATACACATTTTATATTG